>SZWC01009222.1:63582-80750 GCA_023375785.1 Penium margaritaceum | reverse complement strand
CGTCTGAACCTAGACGTGCAGAATCAAAAGACGCACGCAACGACTGGTCACATGCATGCATCCATTGACTGACAGTGAGTGTGTAATGCAAAAACATGCAAATGGGCCTCATGCCCAGTCCGCCGAAAAGCGCCTGCAAGACGTAGAAGTCACAGCAAGGAGTCCCGGTGACATGTGGGGCTCTGGAACAGTGGTCGGTCAGCTCCAGACGGGTAGTCCGCCGCCTGTCGTCGCGCCGGTGTCACCAGGGCCGCCTGCCTCAGGGATCTGCACGAGTATGGACACGGCCGAGTGGTCACAGTAAACTGTACAGGAACTGCACAAAGCACAACATACCTCTCACAAGTCGACAGTGGATCTCGCACGTGAAAACTTCACAGACTTTGCGACTACAACGTTAAGCGAGAGAGCGCACCCGAAGACCACCAGCGGGTCTTCGACGACTGCTTCGGCAATGGAGGAGGAGAACGTGACCATGCACGAGAACCCCGAGGCGACGGCGAATGCACGCGTGGAAGGCTATGCAGCAGCTAGGTCAGTCCGATGCTTCCTAAGGCCAATCTAGCCACGGATCCGACGGCAGTAAACCAGCCGCCCCTATCGACAGCCTCAACGTCTACAATAGGAGCGACAAGTGGCAGCGGACGACAGGTTTGAACCTCCTTCGAGAAAAAATGACGGAAGTGTCGCGATCTTTTGGTTGGCTTCTCGACGCATCGAGATTTATGGAGATTTACACAGATGCATCTCGCATCTTCGCCGTCGATCTTTGATGCCCCCCAATTCCTTGGCGGAACTTTTCAATCCGACCACTTACGACACAACTCCACAAGCGTCGCTCGATAGTCGACTCGACGACCCCGACTATGTCTCATCCATAACTCAACACTTGTATACGTGTTCTTGATCGTTTTAATACTTTTCATCAAAGTACACTTACCATTAATTACAAATTGCTGAAGTGTCCCAAATTCTCAAGCTGTGTATTTTGCCTCAAAACTCCTACCTGTTCACCATCCACGCTTCGCTTGGCATAACATGTAGGTGGTTCACAGGGATAAGGTACGGAGCAGAAAACGAGTAGCGCACTTGGGAAAATCAGATGATATGTAATTAGCAGTAAGTGTACTGCGCATACATACGATGACAAGGGCAGAATACATTGTGCACATATATAGGGATATGGTTGTTACGCTGCGGGGAACGTAGGTGGTTCACTGGGATTGAGACGCCAAGCGGAAGGTACGTGGTTCAAAGGGGTGAGGTACAAGACAAAGGGCGATTTGGGTGTTTGGGACAAATGGATACTTTTTATTCTGCAGTAAGTGCACTTCAATGACAAGTGCCGAGTGAGTCAAGTACATATACACAATGTCGAGAATGAAAATGAGGCATAAGTCGGGTTCAGGCTGAGCAGCGCGTGCGAGGTTGCGTCATGAGTGGTTGATTTGAATAGCTCCGCCAAGAATTCAGCGGGTTGCACTTCTTTACAAAAGTTCAGCACCATCAAAAGGTCGACTGAACGATATGAAAACATCGATATGGTTCGCACACTTCTGTCGTCCTTTCTGGAAGGTAGTCAAAGTTGTCAGAAACTTCTAGAAAAAAACACTTGAGGTTGGGGCAGTTGGCCAAAGTTCCTTTGGCCAAACGGTGGAAAAATGCAGAAGTCCTCGTGTGGTGGGCCATGATTTTAAGAACAAAAATACCCACTTGCAAAGTTTAGGGACTCGTGTACGTAAGGGATGTAACAATTCTCCCCCTTTTAGCCACGATGTCCCGTCGCGCTAGCCGACGTAGGCCGGTGATGGCCAAAGTAGCCGTCGATCAGATGGTCGACGTCTCGGAGGTTGTCATAGTGCTCTAAGCTATTGTGCGCGGCGTCGTAGCTGTGCAACTTGACGAGATACTTGGTTGTTTTCCCGCAACGTCAAGGTCTGAGGACATCTTCAATCACGTGCTCTGTATCCCAGTCCACTTATACAAGAGGTGGAGGTGCGGCACCTCTACTGGGGAAGTTCGTATTAGGATCCCGGTATTGTTTGAACTTGCTCATGTGGAAGACATGATGGATGGCCATGCTATCAGGGAGGCAAAGTTGAGCGACGGCTAGGGTTTGTACTCGCTCAATAGGAAATGTTCCCAACCATCGGGGTTTGAGCTTGGCGAAGTCCTATCCTCGGACTTTGATATTCGCAGAGTTGAGGAGCACGCGATCGCCAGCACTGAATACGTCATCGCTGCAATGTCGGTCGGCCGCCCGCTTCATAGCTGCTTACGAGGGCTTGCCATGTTTCCTCCCAAATGCTTGCAAAGTCCTGGCTGTGAATGTCAACTGCGTGGATGTTACTCTAACGAGTTGTATAGAGATGCATAGAATTAAAGTGGCTGTACTGAGTTGTACGGAGTTCTAGGGAGTTGTAATGTGTCTTACAGAGTTGTACGGAGTTGCATAGAGCTGTTCAATAGTGTATGGAGGTGTATGGAGGTGTACAAAATTGTATGGGGTTGTATGGAGCTGTACTGACTTGTACGGAGTTGAAGGGAGTTGTACAGAGTTAAACAGAGTTGTACGGTGTTGCATGGAGTTGTACGGCGGTGTAGAGATTTGTATGGGATAGAACTGAGTTGTACAGAGTTGTAAGGAGAAGAACAGGGTTGTACAAACTTGTGAGGAGATTTACAGAGGTGTACATAGTTTTAGGAAGATGAATGGGGTAATACGGAGTTGTACAGATTTGTGCTGAGTTTTACGGATTTGTATACACATAGAATACCTAGTTTTTCAGAGTTGTAGAGAGTTCAACATAGTAGTTCGGAGTTGTATAGAGTTGTACAGGGTTGTACCAAGTTGTATCGAGGAGTACAGAGTTGTACGGAGTTGTACGGGTATACATTTTTTTACAGAATTGTATGATTTTGTATGATGTTTTATGGAGTTTGTACAGATTTGTATGAAGTTTCAATGATTTGTATGGAGCTGTACAAAGGTTTCCCGAAGTATCCAGACGTGTACTGAGTTGTACAAAACTGTACAGGGTTGTACACAGCTGTATAGAATTGAACGGAGTTTCGGTGTTGTATGGTGTTGAACTACCGAGATGTAAAGAGGTGTACCGTGTTGTACGGAGTTGCACCGGTAGGTACGGAGTTCTACGGAGCCGTCCGGATTTTTACGGAGTTTTACATAGTTGTTCATAAATGTATTGAGTTGCAACTGGGGCACCACTACAGCGCAACTGGGGTACGAGTAGTGTAGAACTAGGGCGCAACAAGGGCGAACTAGGGCAGGAATTGGACGCAACTGGGGAGAAACAAGGGCACAACTAGGGTGCAACTGGGGCGTAACTAGGGTGCAACTAGGGCACAACAAGGGAATAGATAGGATGCAACTAGGAAAGGGGGAAAGGGGGAAACTAGGGTGCAACTAGTATGCAACTAGGCTGCAGGTATGACACAACTAGGGCACACATAGGACACACCTAGGGCGTAAATAGGACGCAAATAGAGCACAAACAGGGTTCAACTATGGCGCAACTAGGGCACAACTAGGGAAAAACTATGGTGCAACTAGGACCTAACCGGGACACAACTAGGATGCCAGTAGGTTGCAACTAGGGCAAAACTACTGTGCGTCTAGAACGCAAGTAACAGGCAACTAGGGTGTAATTAGGCCGCAACTTGGGCGTGACAATGGACGTGCATAGGGCGTAACTTGGGCGCACTCAGGGCACAACTCGGGCACAACTAGGATGCAACTAGGACACAACTAGGATACAACTAGGGCAGAACTACAGCGAAGGGTTGAAAAAGGACACAACAAGGACGCAACTAGGGGACCACTACGTCACAAATTGGACACAACTAGGATGTAACTGAGACGCAAATAGGGCGCAAGTAGGAAACAATTAAAGTACAAATTGGGTGCAAATACGATGCAAATAGCGTAAAAATCTGGCTCAGCTAGGGCACAACCAGTGTGTAACTAGGGTGATACGTTGGGGCAAGTGGGAGGGGACCAGGGCGCAACTAGGGGACATCTAGGATGGAACTAGGGTGCAACTTTGGCGCAATTATGGCGCAACTGAGGCACAACTAGGGAAAAACTAGGGTGCAACAAGGGCACAACAAGGATGCAACTAAGGTGCAACGAGGACAAAAACTGGGCAGAACGAAGGCGCAACTACGGTGCAGAACCTTGACAGCTCATAATAGGAGTAATAAATGGTCAGAGGGGGAAATTGTGGTTTGGGAATACCCCACTGCCACATGAATTCGTGCATGAATAAATGTTTTGTAGAACGAATTCATGTATTCGTGTGCGAGTGTAATAAAAATTCTAGTTTTTTGTGTGCAATTTACTAACCATCCGTGGACCAGTTTGAGCTTTTGCAAGAACGAATTCAAAAGTGCGCTTTATTGCACCGTGGTTGCGAAGGACGTTTCCCACTTAGATTCATCGTTTTTCATGCACAACATTTGGGATATCGAGCACGCTCGCTGAAATTCCGTTCTTTTTGTGTACAGGTGGCACATATTCTGTTGTAATAGTGTGCAAACCCAATAATATTTCAAAAACGAAATTTTTGTGCGATCCCTAAATTACTTAAAAGCACGAATTTATGTGGCAGCACGGTACTAGTTATGGACCGGAAAGTACAAAGATATTGAATAACAAGCGGCACGGTGTGGCTGCCGTGCGCAATGACCAACAAAAGTAGGCATATGTCACTGACCATGACCAAAACATTCTACCATGTCTGGTCAACATTGACAAATCACAAATCACAAACATTCAGATGAGAGAACCATAATGCAAGGATCATTGGCATGGACTAGCAAGTATAAAGACCTTTGATAACTAGTGGCATAGTGTGGCTATCATGCACAATGACCCGCCACACTAGGTAGATGGCAGAACATTACACCATGTGTGGTCAGGTTGTACAAAGAAACAGCACGAGTCACACATGGTCAGAGTAGGAAGTTACTGTGTAAGCATAAGAAGTTGAAGAGCAAGGACACAAATGCTCAATGAATAGCGGTGGGACGGGGCTGATGTGCTCAATGATAGGCCAAAGTTGTCATGTGACCACAATATTACACTGCGTGTGGTGAACATTGATTACTTACTTCACGATTCAGAAAAGAACAGAGGATGAATATAGCTCTATGGAATGCTAGGCATGTGTCGTTGTACAGCCAGGTTAGGCACATGTCACTGATCATGACAAAGAAAATCATTATTTGTGGTCAATTATGACAGCTCATAACATGAGTCACAAATGGTCAGAAGGGGAGATAATGGTTTGGGAATACTAGTTATGGACTCTCAAGTACAAAGACCTTCAATAAGCAGTGGCATAGTGTGGCTACCGTACACAACGGCCAACCAAAGTAGGCTTATGTCATTGAACAAGACCAAACCATTTCACCATTTGTGGTGAAATGGTTTGATCGATAAATCATAGCGCAATTCATAAACGGTCAGATGATAGAACCATAATGCAAGCATCATTGGCGTGGGCTAGCAGGTATAGATATCTTTTTAAACTAGTGGCACGGCGTGGCTATCGCGCACAATGACCTTCCAAAGAAGGAAGATGTAGCTTACCATGACCACAACATTACACCATGTGTGGACAAGTTTTACAAACAATATCAGGAGTCGCACATGGTGAAAGTGGGCAATCACAGTGTAAGCATAAAACATTGAAGAGCAAGGGAACAAAATATCAATGAAGAGTGATAGGGCATGGCTGTTGTGCACAATGGCAGGCCAAAGTTGGCATGTGACCACAATGTTACAAAGTGTGTGGGGATATTGATCACTTACTTCATGAGTCAGAAAAGGTCGAGGATGAATATAAAGCTACGTAATGCTAGGAATATGTCATTATAAATCCAAAGTAGGCATATGTCACTGACCATGACCAAAACATTTCACTGTGTGTGGTCAAGTTCAACAACTCATAATACGAGCCAAAAACTGCCAGAGGAGGAAATTATGGTTTGGGTATACTATGAATGGACTGGAAATTAAAAATACCCTCAATAACCAGTAGCACGAAGTGGCTACCATGCACAATGACCAACCAAAGTAGGCAGATGTCACTGACCAGGACCAACACATTCAACCATGTGTGGTCAACGTTGACAAATCATAGCACAAGTCATAAAATGTCAGGTAAGATAACAATAATGCAAGGATCATTGGCCTGGTGTAGCAAGTGTAAAGACATTCAATAACTAGTGGCACAGCGTGGCTCTTGTGCACAATGACTGGTCAATGTAGACAGATGTCACTGACCAGGACCAACACATTCAACCATGTGTGGTCAACGTTGACAAATCATAGCACAAGTCATAAAATGTCAGGTAAGATAACAATAATGCAAGGATCATTGGCCTGGTGTAGCAAGTGTAAAGACATTCAATAACTAGTGGCACAGCGTGGCTCTTGTGCACAATGACTGGTCAATGTAGACAGATGTCACTGACCATGACCACAACATTGCACCATGTGTGGTCAGATTTTACACACAATGCGTGAGTCGCACATGGTGAAAGTGGAAAATCACAGTGTAAGTGCAATACATTGAAGAGCAAGTAAACACAAGTTTAATGAATAGTGGCAGGGCATGAATTTTGTGCGTAATGAAAGGCCAAAGTTGACATGTGACCACAATATCACACCGTGTGTGGTGAACTTTGATCACTTACTTCACAAGTCAGAAAAGGTGAGAGGATGAATACAAAGCTACGTTATGCAAGGCATGTGTCATTCTACAGCCAAAGTAGGCATATGTCACTGACCATGAACCAAACGTTTAACTATGTGTGGTCAACATTGACCACTCATAATACGAGTTGCAGTTTGTCAGAGGGGGGAATAATGGTTTGGGAAACGCTAGTTATTGACTAACAAGTACAAATACCTTCAATAACGAGTTGCACAGTCTGGCTACCATACACAATGACCAACCAAAGTAGGCATTTGTCACTGACCATGACAAGAACATTCGTCCATGTGTGGTCAACGTTGAAAAAACATAGCACACATCGTGAACGGTCAGATGAGAGAACCATGATGCAAGGATCATTGACATGGGCTAGCAAGAATAAAGACCTTCAATAACTAGTGGCACGGCATGGCTATTGTGCACAATGACTGGCCGAAGTAGACAGATGTCACTGACCATGACCACAACATTACACCATGTGTGGTCAGGTTTTACAAACAATGGCACGAGTTGCACATGTTCAGAGTGGGCAATCACATAGTAAGCATGATAAATTGAAGAGCAAGGAAACAAACACTTAATGAATAGTGGCAGGGCGTGGCTATCGTGCGCAATGACAGGCCAAAAGTGGCATGTGACCACATATTACGCAGTTTGCATGAATATTAATCACCAACTTCATGAGTAAGAAAATGTCAGAGGACTATTGTTAAGCTACATAACGCTAGGCATATGTAATTCTACTGCCAAAGTATGCATATACCACTGACCATGGACAAAACATTTCACTATGTGTGGTCAACTTTGACAACTCATAATATGAGTCCTAAATGGTCAGAGGGGGGAATAATGGGTAGGGAATACTAGTTATGTTCTAGCAAGTACAAAGACCTTCAATAACTAGTGACACGGTGTGGCTACCATGCACAATGACCAACCAAAGTAGGCATATGTCACTGGCCGTGACCAAAGAATTTCACTAAGTGTGATCAACGTTGAAAATTCATAATGCGAGTAAAAAATGGTCAGAGGGGGAAACAATGGTCTGGGAAAACTAGTTATCGACTAGCAAGTACAAAGGCCTTCAATAAGTAGTGGCATGTTTTGGCTATCGTGCACAATGACCAGCCAAAGTAGGCAGATGTCACAGACCATGACTAGAACATTCTACCATTTGTGGTCAGGCTTTACAAACAATGGCACAAGTCGCACATGGTCTGAGTGGGCAACCACAGTGTAAGCATGATAAATTGAAGAGCAAGGAAATAAGAGTTCAATGAATAGTGGCTGGACGTGGCTGTCCTGCGCAATGAGAGGCCGAAGTTGGCATTTGACCACAACATTACGCAGTGTATGGTGAACATTGATCACTTACTGCACGAGTCAGAAAAGATCGTAGGATGAATACAATGCTACGTAATACTAGGCATATGTCATTGTACAGCCAAATTTCACATATGTCACTGACCATAACAACACATTTCACTTTGTATGGTCAACTTTGACAGCTCATAATAGGAATCACAAATGGTCAGAGGCGGAATTAATGGTTTCAGAATACTAGATATGGAATAGCAAGAAAAAGAACATCAATACATAGTGGCACAGTGTGGCTACCATGCACAATGACCAACCAAAGTAGGCGGATGTCACTGACCATGTCCAACACATTCAACCATGTGTGGTCAACGTTGACAAATCATAGCACAAGTCATAAAATGTCAGGTAAGATAACAATAATGCAAGGATCATTGGCCTGGTGTAGCAAGTGTAAAGACATTCAATAACTAGTGGCACAGCGTGGCTCTTGTGCACAATGACTGGCCAATGTAGACAGATGTCACTGACCATGACCACAACATTGCACCATGTGTGGTCAAGTTTTACAAATAATAGCACAATTTGAACATGGTAAGAGTGGGAAAACACAGTATAAGCATGACAAATTGAAGAGAAAGGAATAAAACGTCCAATGAATAGTGGCAGAGCATGGCTGTCGTGCATATGGACATGGCAAAGTTGGCATGTGACCACAACATTCCAGTGTGTGTGTTGAACATTGACCACTTACTTCACGAGTCAGAGAAGGTCAGAGGATGAATACAAAGAAACGCGATGCTAGGCATATGCCATTCTACAGCCAAAGTAGGCATGTGTCATTGAACATGACCCAAAAAGTCACTTTGCGTGATCAACCTTGACAAAGCATACTACGATTCACAAATGGTCACAGGGAGGAATTATGGTTTGGGAATACTAGTTATGGACTAAGAAAGTACAAATAATTTCAACAACTAGTGGCACGGTGTGGATAGAAAAATGGAGAACCAAAATAGGCATATGTCATTGAACATGACCAAAAGAACACACTTTGTGTGGTCAAATTTGACAACTCATACTACGAGTCACAAATGGTCAGAGGGAGGAATTATGGTTTGGGAATAATAGTTATGGAATAGCAAGTACAAAGAACTTCAACAACTAGTGGCACGGTGTGGCTACCAAAATGACCAACCAAAGTAGGCATATGTCACTGACCATGATAAAAACATTTCACCACGTTGAAAAATCATAGCACAAGTCATAAATGGTCTGATCAGAGAACCATAATGCAAAGATAATTGGCATGGTCTTGCAAGTATAGATACCTTTCATAACCAGTGGCACGCCATGGCTATCATGCACAATGACCGGCCAAAGTAGGCGGACTTCACAAACCACGACAATACTACACCATGTGTGGTCAGGTTCTACAAACAATAGCATGAACTACACGTGGTCAGAGTGGGCAATCACAGTGTAAGCATAATACATTGAAGACCAAGGAAACAAAGGTTCAATGAATAGTGCAAGGGCGGGGCTGTTGTGCATCATGACAGACCAAAATTAGCATGTGAACACAATATCACACGATTTGTGGAGAACATTGATCACTAACTTTACGGCTCAGAGAAGATGAAAGGATGAATATAAAGCTACGTAATTCTAGGCACATGTAATTCTACATCCAAAGTAGGCATATGTCACTGACCATGACCAAAGTATTTCATTATGTGTGGTTAACTTTGAGAACTCATCATTAGGTCAGGAATGGTCAGAGGGGGAAATAATGGTTTGGGAATACCAAGTGTGCAAATACCTTCAATAACTAGTGGCACGGTGTGGCTACTATGCACTATGACCAACCAAAGTAGGCAAATTTCACTGAACATGACCAAAACATTTCACCACGTGTGGTCAATGTGGACAAGTAATAGCACATATCATAAATGGTCAGATGATAGAACCATAATGCAAGGATCATTGGCATGGTCTAGCAAGTATAAAGACCCTCAATAACTAGTGGCACGGTATGGCTATTGTGCACAATGACCGGCCAAAGTTTGTAAATGTCACTGACCATGACCAAAACATTACACCATGTGTGGTCAGGTTTGACAGATCATAGCACGAGATGCACATGGTCAGAGTCGAAAATCACAGTGTAAGCATAATACGTACAAAAAACAAGGAAAAAAACATTCAATGAATAGTGGCAGGACGTGGCTGTCGTGCGCAACGAAAGGCCAAAGTTGGCATGGGACCACAATACTTCACAGTGTGCGGTAAACATTTATCACTTACTTCACGAGTCAGAAAAGGTCAGATGATGAATGTAAAGCTAGGCATATGTCATTCACCATCCAAAGTAGGCCTATGTCACTGACCATGAGCAAAAAATTGCACTGTGTGTGGTCAACTTTGACAACTCAGAATTCGAGTCGCAAATGGTCAGAGGAGGAAATAATGGTCTGGAAATACTAGTTATGGACTAGCAAGTACAAATACCTCCAACAAATAGTGGCACATATTGGCTACCATGCACAATGACCAACCAAAGTAGGCATATGTCACTGAAAATGACCAAAACATTTCACCATGTGTGGTCAATGTTGACAAATCATAGCACAAGCTGTTAACGTCAGATGAGAGAACCATAATGCAAAGATCATTGGCATGTGTTTGCAAGTATAAAGACCTTCAATAAGTAGTGGCACGGTGTGGCTATCGTGCACTATGGCCCGCCAAAGTAGCCAAATGTCACTGACCATGACCATAACATTGCACCATGTGTGGTTGGGTTTTAAAAACAATAGCACGAATCGCACATGGTTATATTGGTTACGGACAAGCAAATGAAAAGATCTTCAATAAGTAGTGGCACGGTGTGGAGTAGGCATATGTCACTGACCATGAACCAGACTTTTCACTATGTGTGGTCAACGTTGACAAATAATGGCACAAATCATAAACGGTCAGGTGAGAGAACCATAATGCAAGGATCATTGGCAGGGGCTAGCAAGTATAAAGACCTTTTGGTAGCTAGTGGCACGGCGTGGCTATCGTGCACAATGACTGGCCAAAGTAGGCAGATATCACTGACCATGAACACAACATTACACCATGTGTGGTCAGGTTTGATAGACTATAGGACGAGTTGCACATGTTCAGAGTGGGAAATCACAGTGTAAGCATAAGACATTAAATGGCGAGGAAACAAACATTCAATGAATAGTGGCAGGGCGTAGCTGTCAGGCACAGGCCAAAGTTGGCATGTGACCACAGTATTGCACAGTGTCTGGTGAACATTGATCACTTCATTCACGAGTCAGAAGAGTTCAGAGGATGAATACAAAGCTATGTAACACTAAGCATGTGTTTGTTTTTATAGCCAAAGTGGGAATATGTCACTGACGATGACCAACAATTTTCACTATGTGTGGTGACATTTGACAGCTCATTACACGAGTCCCAAACGGTCAGAGGGGGAACTAATGGCTTGCTAATATTAGTTATGTACTAGCAAGTACAAACACCTTCAATAACTAGTGGCACGGTGTGGCCACCATGCACAACTACCAACCAAAGTAGGCATATGTTACTGACCATGACCAAACCATTTCACCATGTGTGGTTAACTTTGACAAATCATAGCAGAAGTCATGTACAGAAAGATGATAGAATCATAATACAATGATTAGTGGCATGGAATAACAAGTGAAAAGACGTTCGATAACAAGTGGCACAGTGTGGCTATCGTGTACAACACCGGCCAAAGTAGGTACATGTTACTGACCATGACCACAACATCACACCATGTGTGGTAAGGTTTTATAAACAATAGCACGAGATGCATATGGTCAGAGTGGGTAAAAACAGTGCAATAATGATACATTGAAAAGCAAGGAGAAAAACATCCAATGAATAGTGGCAGGGCGTGGCTGTTGTGCATATTGACAGGCCGAAGTTGGCATGTGACCATGATATAACACAATGTGTGGTAAGTTTTATCACTCACATCACGATTCAGAAAAGGTTCAAGGATGAATGCAAAGCTACGTAATTCTAGGCATATGTCATTCTACAGCCAAAGTAGGCATATGTCACTGACCATGACCAAACAATTTCACTATGTGTGGTCAACTTTGACAACTCACAAGACGAGTCACAAATGGTCAGAGGGGTGAAACAAATGTTTGGGAATACTAGTTATAGACTAGAAATTACAAAGACATTCAAAACATAGTGACACTGTATGGCTACCATGCACAATGACCAACCAAAGTAGGCATATGTCACTGACCATGACCAAACAATTTCACTATGTGTGGTCAACTTTGACAACTCACAAGACGAGTCACAAATGGTCAGAGGGGTGAAACAAATGTTTGGGAATACTAGTTATAGACTAGAAATTACAAAGACATTCAAAACATAGTGACACTGTATGGCTACCATGCACAATGGCCAACAAAAGTAGGCATATGTCCCTAACCATGACCAAAACATTTCACCATGTGTGATCAATGTTGAAAAATCATAGCACAAGTCTTGAATGGTCAGATGAGAGAGCCATAATGCAAGGATCATTGGCATGGGCTAGCAGATATACAGAACTTCAATAACTAGTTCCACGGCGTGGCTATTGTGCACAATGACCGGCCAAAGTAGTAGATGTCACTAGCAATGACAGCAACATTACACTATGTGTGGTCAGGTTTTACAAACAATAGCACGAGCCGCACATGGTCAGAGTTGGCAATCACTGTGTAAGCACAATACATTCAAGAACAAGGAAACAAACGTCCGATGAATAGTGGCAGGGCATGGATGTCTTGGGTAATGTCAGGCCAAAGTTGGCATGTGATTACATTATCACACAATGTATTATTATACACACAATTTGTGCTGAACTTTTATCACTTACTTCATGAGTGAAAAAAGGTCAGAGGATGAATAAAAAAGCTACGTAACACTAAGCAAATGCTATTCTATAGCCCAAGTGGGCATATGCCACTGATCATGAGAAACAATCTTCACAACGTGTGGTCAACTGTGACAGTTCATAATACGAGTTGCAAACGCTCAGAGGGGGAAATAATGGTTTGGGAATACTTATCATCGACTAGCAAGTACAAATACCTTCAATATTTAGTGGCATGGTGTGGCTACCATGCACAACTACCAACCAAAGTAGGCAGATGTTACTGACCATGACGACAACATCACACCATGTGTGGCAAGGTTTTACAAAAAACAACACGAGTCCCACATGGTCAGAGTGGGTAATGATAGTTTAAGCATGATAAAAAAAGAAGAGCAAGGAAACAAACATCCAATGACTAGTGGCAGGACGTGGTCATTGTGCGCAATGTCAGGCCAAAGTTGGCATGTGACCACAATGTAACACAATGTGTGGTAAACATTGATCACTCACTTCACGAGTCAGAAAAGGTCAAAGGATGATTGTAAAGCTACGTAATGCTAGGCATGTTTCATTATACAGCCAAAGTAGGCATGTATCACTGACCATGACCAGAATGTTTTCAGTAGTTGTGGTGAACTTTGACAACTCATACTACGAGTCACAAATGGTCAGAGGTGAAACAATCGTTTGGGAATGCTAGTTATGGACTAGCAAGTACAAAGACCTTCAATACTAGTTGAACGGTGTGGCCACCATGCACAATGACCAACCAAAGTAGGGATATGTCCCTGACCGTGACGAAAACATTTCGCCATAGGTGGTCAATGTTGACAAATTGTAGCACCAGTCATAAACGGTCAAATGAGAACCATAATGCAAGGATCATTGACATGGGCTAGAAAGTAAAAAGTCCTTTGAAAACTAGTGGCACGGCATGGCTATCATGCACAATGACCTGCTAAAGTAGGCAGATGTCACTGACTATGACCAAAAACTATCGCATGAGAACATTACATCATGTTTCGTGAGAATTTACAAGCTGTAGCACGAGTCGCACATGGTCAGAGTGGGTAATCACAGGGTAAGCATAAAACATTGAAGATCAAGAAAACAAACGTTTAGAGGACAGTCGCAGGGCATGGATTTTTGTGCGCAATGACAGGCCAAAGTTGGCATGTGACCACAATACTACAAAGTGTGTGATGAACAGTGATCACTTACTTCAAGAGTCAGAAAATTTCAGAGGATGAATACAAAGCGACGTGATGATAGGCATATGTCATTCTACAGCCAAATTATGCATATGTCACAGACCATGACCAGACATTTCACTATGTGTGGTCAACTATGACAACTTGTAAGCTGAGTAACAAATTGTCAGAGGGAGAAATAATCATAGGGAACACTCGTTATGGAATAGCGAGTACAAAGAAATTCAGTAACTGTTCAAAAATTGTCCCTCTGCATGCCCACGTGCAGCGCAGGGAGGGGCCAACGCATCGCCAGAGAGAGGCAGATCCTCGCATTTGGATCTAGCGGCTCAAGGATTGCTCCCAAAATGGATTATTATCCCTGAAAGTTGACAAGTTGCTGAATCCGGTGAAGGCTGTTTCACTGGAATCAGACAAGTAACGAGGGATATATGAGCTTCCAAAGTTGGGGTGTTCTTGGCAGCTTTGGGAGCCGGCCGTGACTCAACTCCCAGTGACAAATCGACCGGAACAAGTAGCAAAAATATACTGCATTTTTTTGCCTCGGAAGACCACTGAGCTGCTCCAGAAAATGATCCGCCGGATGTTATTGGTACATGTTGTTACTGAGGGACTTCGTTAATATCCAGGCTCGTCGTCTGAAAACTCAGCAACACAGTTTGTTACTATGGCACTTGGTCAAAATTCTGACTGCAGGTCTGCTGACAGGTTTCAAACCCTGTTACACCCCATCATGAAACACAACCCAAAAGTGATTGAGGTATGTCAAAACAGTGCACACGACCCCTCCATCACGTGCACAGGGATCTGTGCCTCGGGAAAGGCGCTTCGCACGTGACAGAGGGTGCCACGGCGTCGGCGCACCATGGAGGCATTAGGCGTTTCTGTGGTGGGTGAGTCCTGCACTCTGGCAAGCGTAACTTGGGATACACTTGGCCCAATCATGCACGGTTTTCTGCGTTGGAGAGCTCTTCACAATTCCTATAAGTATTGAGATCATTTCCATATATAAAAAAAAAAACTAACGCAAAATACCGTTATTCCCTTCGCAAAACTGACTGTCTCTACATTTCTGCTCACATAGCGTGGGGCAACCAAAATGCTCACGCTCAGTCTCAGATTCGCCCAAAAGTAGGAAGTGAACCACTAGAAAGGTCAATCACGTTGGAACCACCACTTTTTGTAACTGGGTTATGGGCCCACTTGGACCCTCTCCAAAACGTTCACGTCTTCGACAACGCACGGGACTGTCAACTTGGAAAACGTTGCCATAAAGTTTTGAGAAATTGTCAGAGTAGAAGTAGACGCAACCCATCCGGAAGTATGCGGGTGGCCGAGGCTTTAAGCTATAGAGGTGGCAGTTTGAGCTGCACCTCGTGCATAAGGGGCTGCTCGATGTCATGTTGGGAAAGGAGGTGCTCAAAGAGGCGACAGCTACGGACAGGGAGAAGCAGGCCTTTGAAAAGAAGAACATGGAAGTCCTCATGCTCCTAGTGTTTGGGACAGCTGAGTTGTAGTGGGGCTACTTCCAAGGCTGCAATTTGGTAGCTGAAGCTTGGGAAAAACTTTGTGCCATCCACCAATCCAAGTGGCTCGCAAACAAAATCTTCGCAATGAAGCGGCTCCTCAAGGTAAGAACCGAGGAGGGAGATGATGTCATCTCCGTCATGCAGCAGATTGAGTTGTTTGCCTCACAATACAATGACGTAGGGTGGGAGATTGACATGCAGTTGTAGGCGATGGCCCTCCTCATGGCCCTACCTGACAGTTTGGGTCCACTCATGACCGTCCTCGGAGGATGGCTAGAGGAAAAGCTCACCTATGGCACGGTCACAGAGTACATCCGCAACAAGGCACAACGCCAAAGCTACAGGGAGGCCTTGTCTTCCTCATCATCCCTTGTCACCAAAATGTGTGGTGGCGGAAGCGGGTGCAAAGGAAGCGGAGGAAAGGGCGGTGGCAAGAAGGACGCCAAGAAAGGTGCGTGCCGTAATTGCGGCAAAGAGGGCCAGTGGTCCTGTGAGTGCTTGAAGGAGGTGAAGGCCGACGGCGAGAACACCAAAGGCAAGTCACTCCTCAACGACACCAAGAACGACTTCCTGAAGGAGGCCAATCAGCAGTGCCCATATTCCGGGAGTGAGGAGTGCAGCCAGGTGCAGATGGTGGCGTTCGACACAGACGAGAATTCCTCCATGTCCATGGCAGTTACAAATGATAAGGTCTAGCTGGCGGCCGGCCAAGGTGACGTGGAGGTGGAAGTCGTGGTGGGTGGTAAGAAGGAGCTGCGCACAATTCGTGACGTGTAGCACTTCACTGGCCTGGCTGACATTTTCAGTGTCAGCCGCTCGATTGATAAGGGGTATGAGGTGCTCGTGCGTAGGAAAGGCGCAGTGGTGCTGGATGACAGCGGTTGCAAGGTCGTGCTAGAGGCAAAGTGCAAGAGCGGTCTCTACATCATGGAGACCAAGGTGATCCCCGCGGCATCGGACACAAGAGCGCATCGTCAACATGGACAAGGGAGGAAGCGCTGATCTAGAGCTCTACCACTGATGGTTGGGGCATTCGATGCCTACAACCATTTAGGAGATGGCAAAGAACAAAATGGTGTGAGGCATCGTCATCGATGGGTCAGCGGACGCAGCAGCAGATGTAGCATCACAAGAAATGTGCGAGCCTTGCATTTTGGGCAAGGCACGGTGCAAGCCGTTCAACAAGAATGCAGCTCACACGTTGGGCATGCTGGAGGTCGTGCACAGTGACGTGTGTGGACTATTCAAAATGCTCTAAAAAAACGACTTGTGATATTTCTACATCTTCATTGATGACTGCAGCAAGAAGCTCTTTGTGTACTTTATGAAGCAGAAAGGCAAGGTCTTGGACCGGCTGAAGGAGTACGTCACAGCGGAGAAGAGAGAGAGAGAAAGAGAGAGAGAGAGAGAGAGAGAGAGAGAGAGAGAGAGAGAGAGG
>SZWC01009222.1:44857-63347 GCA_023375785.1 Penium margaritaceum | reverse complement strand
AACCATGATTGTGGATGTGGGGTTGCCGTGTGGTTTCTGGGTAGAGGCTGTGCGCACAACGAGCTGTACCATCAAGCTCACCCCAACAGTGGTACTGAAGGGTAAGGGAGGCTGGAAGATACCGCCGGAGGTTTGGAACAGGCGCAAGCCATTCATAGCACACATGAAGGTATTTGGGTGCAAGGGCCACGCGATGGTATAGGCAGCGCATCGACGCGACAGCAAGCTAGAACCGCGGGTGAAGCCATGCTTATTCCTCGGATACGAGAGCGTACTAAAGGTGTATTGGCTCTGGGACGCGTGCACGCAAGAGATTATCCATAACCGTGATGTCATGTTCTATGAGAAGCAGAGCTTCAGCAGCAGTAGCAACGACATGAGCGTTGGAAATACTCCAAAACAGGAAGAGTGGTTCCAGCTCCTTAACTACGAGAAGGAGCGGGTGGACGCGGAGGTCGAGGATGCAGTGTCGGAGCTCGGAGGTGCAACAGAGGTAGCCGCTGACATGGAGGACTCCAAGAATGATGCAGCAATGCTGGAGACCCCGATGGAAACTGGGGCAGCTCGCAGGGAGGTGATCAGGCTCACCAAGAGCCGCCTAGGTAGGACCAACTGTTCGTGAGAGGGAGTTACAGATTGCACAGACAGAAAATATGGAAGAAAATTTGAGTATGCAGAGAATGCGAATGTCTTAACAGCATCTTGATTGAGAAAGGAAATCATCACTGATTTCCAACAAGCCCTTATATGCCGCATTTGGCTAAGGGAGCACTGAGATACACTCTGTCGAAGTTGACCCTCTAGCACACTTTCCTAGCCTAGCGGGATGAGCGGCAGTCACCTTGTCACACATGAAAATCATGTCTCACACGACCTGCACGGCCAGTAATCATGGACTGCTCCTTCCTTGAAGTATCTTGGATGTCCTCCAGCTGGTTTTTCTCCTTGAAGGTCGCTCTCAACCGTTCTGGTCAATGATTATGCCGCCCTTTGTGCTGGAAGTGCTCAGGTCATCACTTGAACCCAACCCGTGATCTCCAAACTTTAGAAATCCATATCTCACTCAAACGGACTCCGAATTGAGTTCTGTGAAGTGCTTTGGAACCTGTAAATCATCCTCTACGGAAATGTGATACCAGATTATTTCTAACGAGCAACCTTTTTTTTGTCACTTTCTGGCACCCTCATATCCATCATTCTCCTACTTTGCGAGAAGAAAAACCACACAAGTCCGCACTGTCCCCTGAGCTGCTGAAAGCGGTGAGCTGCCAGCGGCTTGGTCAGGAATTCTTCCAACATCATGCTTGAAGGAAAAAACTTGACGTGCACCACGTGCTTTGCCACGAGCTCGTGGATGAAGTGGTACCGCAGGTCGGTGTGCTTGGTGCAGGCGTGAAACTCTGCATTCTTGGTCAGAGCAATGGCACTCATGTTGTTACAGTAGATTGTAGTCGGTGTTGTCTGCCGCTGTCCAAGGCCTGCCAGCAGCTCACGCAGCCACATGGCTTCCTTTGCTACTTCACGCAGGGCGATGTATTATGCGTCGGTGGAGGAGAGGGAGACACACTCTTGTTTCTTGCTTCTCCAGCTGATTGCACCTCCCACGAGTACAAACATGAACCCACTGGTCAACCTCCTCGTGTCCAGGTCACCCCCCCAATCTGCGTCGCTGTAGCCGATAAGGATGGGGCTGTTGTTGCCGTTGAAGGTGAGGCAAAGGCTGCTGCTGCTCTCAAGGTTGCGCAGCACGCGCTTGACCGCCTCCCAATGCAGCATGCCCGGATTTGTGCAAAACTGGCTGACCACTCCCACTGTTTGGTTGATGTTGAGGTGCGTGCGGACTGCTGCATACATGAGGCTCCAAACTGCTGCTTGGTATGCCACTGCTTCCACTTGGCTACTCCCTTGCATGCCACGGGGAGTCTGCGTCATGCTCAGCTATGCTCCCACTTCTAGTGGTGTTGAGGCTCTGCACGCTCCTGCCATGTCAAAGTGTTTGACAATGTCGCTCATGACAATTCCAAAGTCTGCTGCTGCCGGTGGCGCTTGACCTGTAGGCCAAGGTAGTAATAGAGCTCTCCCATGTCTTTCATGTCAAACCTGGCAGAAAAGGACTGCTTCACATTGTCCAAAAGAGACTTGGAGTCAGATGCAATGAGCATATCATCAACATAGAGCAAGATGATGAGCTGGCTTGCCTCGTGCACACGCCCATAGACTGCATGGTCAGCTTCGTTGCGCACAAAACCAAGGCCAACCAGCTGTTCATCCATCTTGTGGTACCATGCTTGCGGTGCTTGCTTCAGGCCCTAGAGGGCCTTCACAAGCTTGCACACCAAATCCTCCTTCCCTTCCACCACATGCCCCTCCGCCTGCTCCATGTACACATCCTCCTTGAGGTCACCATTCAGAAATTCACACGTCACATCTATTTGGTGCACCTCCCACTCCATAGAAGCAGCAAGAGCGAGGATTTCTCGGATGGATGGGAACTTTGCGATAGGTGCCAATGTCTCATTGCAATCTACACCCTTATTCTGGGCATACCCCTTTGCAACCAGCCATGTTTTGTACCGGAACACCTTACCATCTGCACCACGCTTGAGCCTGAAGATCCACTGGCACCCAATCACCCGGCTTTCGCGTGGAGCTTCCTCGAGAGTCCAGGTTCTGTTCTTCATAAGCGCACCATACTCCTTGTCTGCTGCGGCACGTCAATCTGCCACCTCGGCACTGCGCATGGCTTCAGCAAATGTGGCTAGGTCATCAGTGACGGTGAGGAAGAGGAGCTCAAGGTCACAGGACTCCGTTGGTGGTTGGAGTGGTGCACAGGTTCAGCTGCTTACCTTGCTGCGTCTGCTTCTTGGCGAGCCTCTCGGACCGCCATAGATGCTCCCTGCTATCCTGCACACCTTTGTTGATGCATGCAGACCGTCGTGGCAGTTGCTGCATATTGCTTTGCTGCTCCTCCTCATCAGATTTGGTTGTTGACTCCTTCTCCTTCTCAGCTTCCTCCACCTTCTTGTCATTACCGCTGTCACCGCCATCTTCCGCACCGCCGTCCTCTGCTACCGGTTCTTCTCCCACTTCAGGTACAATTGTGGTAGCAAGTGATATTGCAGACATGAAGGGCTGTACGTGGCTCCACGTACAGCCCTTCATGTCCTCTTGAAAGAACACGTTACGGCTGCAGATGATCCTGCGTGCAACAAGGTTCTAGAGGCGGTATTCCATGGTGTCATAGCTGAGGAAGGTTGCCTTCACCGACTTTGCATCCAGCTTGTTACGGCTGCCGGAAGGGACGCGCACAAATGCGCCACACCCAAAGATTTTCAGGTGTGTCACTGTTGGCTTGCATCCCTTCCACGCCTCTTCCATTGTCATCAATGGCACGGTGCACGTGGGACTACGGTTTTTCAGGTACACGGCAGTGTTGACCGCTTCCGCCCAAAAGGTTGGCGGGAGCTCCGTGTCTTGGAGCATGCTGCAAACACGCTGCATGAGAGTGTGATTTGCACTTTCAGCCACGCCGTTCAGCTGCGATGTTCCAAGTGGGGTGATCTTGTGCCTGATCCCGCGACGCTTGAGGAAGTTGCAGAAATCGTTGGAGAGGTACTCTCCTCCACCATTGGTGCGAAGTACCTTCAACCGCCTGCCACTCTCATTCTGTGAAGCAGGGATCCATACCTTGAAAGCATCAAAGTACTCATCCTTTCCAGCTAGGAAGGACACCCACGTCTTCCTCGACTTGTCATCAATGAATGTGACAAAGTACAACATGACGGATAAGGACTGAGATGGCATGCAACCGCACAACTCAGAGTGGAAGAGTGAGAGAAGCTCAGCCGCCCCCTTCCCTTCACCCATAAAAGGAGAGCGAGCTTGCTTCTCTTCAATACAACTCTCACAAGCTGATGCACCTGGCTGTTTCACCCCCTTGAGCTCCAGGCCGCGGACCATCTGCTGCATGGAGAGGATTGCGCCAAAGCCGAGGTGACCAAGCCGGTGGTGCCACAGGCCGATGTCATGTTTTTCCTCTCTCACCACCAACACTGATTTGGGTTCCTTCTCCGACGCCACATAGAGACCGTAGAGTCCATCATCCTTTTCTGCTTTTCCAAGTATACGGCTCTCACGGACAGAGATGGTACAGCCACCATTCTCAAAGGAAAATTGCATGCCTTTGGAGATGAGACATGACACAGAGAGGAGGTGCCAACCCGGGAACATGGAGCATCCCCTTCATACAACGTTTCATGTGCTTACCTCCAACGGAAGTAAAAAACACAATCTCATCCTCCCCAACCGCCATTTACACATGATTATCCCCCATGCACACCCGACAAGGCTCAATGGCAGTGTGGACGATGAACCACTCCCGCTGACAGGTCATGTACTACCCATGGCTCCCGAGTTGATGATCCAGAACAAGGTCGTGTTGTCGGAGACGTGTAGGACCCGGATGGTGGTCACAAATCCACTCTCCCAATGTGCTGCGTTGGCGGATGCTTCGGACTGCTTTCCCGCTCGCAATCTAGCCGCAAGGTCCTACTTCTTATTCCGGCATTCACGCGCCCAATGGCCCGGCTTCTTGCACTAGTGGCAGTTCCCCTTCTTATTCCCTCCTCCGCCATTGTCCCTGGTTGGTGCAGGACAACCCCCATGACTAGAGTTGGTGATGAGAGCAACGTCCAGTCCGCTTCCGCCCTCCTCTCCCTTGTGCCGCTCCTCAAACAGCAGGCTGTCCTCCACATCTTTGAGTGAGAGCTTGTCGCCACATTGGTCCAAGGGAACAATGATTGGAGTGTAGTTGCTAGGAAGGCCAGAGAGGATGGTTAGCATGAGCACACGCTCCTTGACAGTATCCTCAATTGCAAAAAGCTGGTCGGAAAGAGGCTTCATCATGTTGATATAGTCAATCATGGATCCGGACTCATCCATCTTCATAGTGTGAAAGTGACAACGCAGCTGCATCTTCATGAGGATTGACTTAGATGCATAAGTAGACTCACGCATCTTCCAACCCTCTTTTGGCGTGAGGATCCCACAGGCGAGGAGTTGTTGCCGTTCGACGAGGTAGAGGTAGATAGTGGCAAGGGTGCGGTCATGCTTCTCATGATGGATCCGGGTCTGTGGTGTGGATGTCACACCTGTAGTTGCATCCGATGTCACAATATCTCAGTACATTGCGAGTTTGATTGACCCCTAGGAGGATGCAGTAGCACCAGCTCCATCGTCTTCAGCAGTAGAGATGCACATAGAGCTATAATCGCGAGTTCTACACTCTGCATGTGCAGCATCCAGTGAGGCAGAGTTTATGCTACGCGAGGCAAACGTGAGCCATCTCCACATGTCTGAGGCAGATTACGCCGACCTGCAGGAGCGTGTAGTGATGCTGTAGCGGGAGATGATGGCAACACGTGAGCGATTCTCAGAGGAGGGGAGCATCACTACTATCGGCAAGAGCCTTCAGCCACCAGCATCTGGCACACCCATACTTAGGGACGATCTTGTAACAGCTCTGAGTATGACATTCGATGGAGACAATACCATAGGAGAGCTGAGTGTGCCTTCAGTTTCCTCCATCGTCGCTCCTGTGGACTCCGTCATCGCTCCTCCTTGTGCGGCTGCCATCACGCACCTTCGTCCACCCGACACAGTAGCTCCATTGTCACCTTTGTCCATGAGTGGTGATCTGGTTTTTCGCTCCAGCCCTCTTCTTCTGGCCGTACACTCCTGTGCCTCAGGGTACTCTATCTCGCCTCGGAGGCTAGCTCCACCACTTCATCCATGCTTGCATGCTGCTCACCCATTCCCTTTCCTTTGGCGTACACAGATGCATCGCGGTAGAGTAAACAAAGGAGAGACTGTCAGTTGGGACCCTTGGCAGTCACGCGAGGACTGATACACTCCAGGTGATGTAGATTGACGTGATCAATCGTAGCCGGAGACACCAGTTTGTCTTTGAGCATGGGAGCCGACTCGTACGTGACAGGGGGAGTTATCTCTGCATGATAGACACACTACATGACTCATCGCCTAGGATCTGTTCAGCTACGACATCAGCATCTCCATCGAGGACATTGCTGCCAGGTTTTTTTTCCCAGGGGGAGTACTTTGTGGACCTCGACCTGACACGACGTCATGGGAGATGCATGGTGAGGTCCATGTGTTACTGTGAGCATCTACAGCATCCGGCGTGTGGCTCATGCTACATGCCTACATAGCTGCATATGGGTGGTAACACACTGTTGGTCGAGACTCGGACACTTGGCAGGTTGTACCAGTGTCACAAGGAGACCATGTGATAGTGTGTCTTGGTGTGTGGCTATACTACGTGTGGCATTGCATGGGAGCTAGGTCGCTCTTAGTGGTCGGGACCCGGACACGTGGTGAGCTGCACCCGTGTTACGAGGAGATCCTCCCATGATCCTGTGTTTGGATGATGATGCTATTGTGTTGAATTGCTCGTAGCGGTCGAGACCCAGGCACTGGTACCGCCAGTGTCACGAGGAGACCATCTTCCCATATGACATGTGTATGATGTGTATCACACTGGTTTGTGTGCGTGTGTATCACTCCTCTTACGGCCGAGACCCAGACACTTGGTGGGATGTGCCAGTGTCTAGGGAGGCCTTAGATGGGTAGCAGATGAGTGTGGTTGACAGGTGTAGATTGTGTTTTGGCATGCACCGTTGTTCCATGCCTTCGTTCATTTGCTCTCGCGTGGACGGCTATGTCAGCCAGGGGGAGTGTTGGTTTGTGTGGCTTCCACCCGTCACGACCAACGCTGATGCATTATCCATATACCCACATTGGCGGTATATGGTAGAGGAGGACATGCCGACACGGTGGGCCTCCGGACTGTACCAAGACTTCTCCAGCACCTACGACAGCGCCGGCAAAACGCGGTCATTGCGTCCCGGCAGCCCTGTTGGCTTGTCCGGAGTTAGGAGAGTTTTCTCGGTGGGTTGAGACCCGCGCACCCGGTGGACTGTACCAGTGCAACGAGGAAACTCGGTGGCTGTGCTAGCGCTTCCAATGTTCGGAAAGCTGTTTTGGATGTCTAGACACTGATTTGAAGATTTTCTAGCAGTGCTCATACTTTCTCCGCGGTCGAGACCCGGGCACTCGGAGAGCTGTTCCGGTGCCTCAAGGAGACCACCGTTATTGTTATAGTGGTGTACACAGTGTGTTCTCCCCGCTGCCTTGTTTGGGTTCAGCGGGGGTGACGGGGCCCGGTGCGGTTTGCTACCGGCGCCCCTACTTAAGCCCGCTAGGGGCACATTTGTACTTCCTCCTTGTTCTTTTATATTCAGCGTTCCAGCTTTAGTCAAATTCTTGTCGTCCTGCATTGCACTCACACACAGAGCTCATGTCCCTTTTTGCATGGGCCTGCATGCCCTAAAATATTTCTAATTCCTACACCATCCGGTTGAGGCTAGCACACCGCACCCGGTTTACACCGGTTGACGTCCCGTGCGTCGTTGCCAGCAAGTGCCTGACGTGGGTTGCTACTCACCTCCTTGCATCATACGTGGGGGTCAGTGCTGGCAGAAACGTCCTCCAGCATTTCCCTCGGCCCAGTGGCCATGGGGAGAAATCTGACGTCGCCACTTGGCAGGTCAATTCTACTGGGAAAACTCTGTTGGTTTTTGTGCATCTCTCATTGTACTCTGTTGTGTCCTCCCGGCTTTTGTACATCGGCGTGCAGGTGACTGACGGCGAGACTCGACGCTGCTAGAGTTTCGCTCGGTGAAGCCGATGCGCGCTGAGGCCAACGCACCGTTCACTGGAGCCTCCTCCATCCAGTGATGCGCTAAGCTCCATCGGCAGGCCTCCTCGGTGGTTGGGCCGCCGGCGGTCACTACCACTGCAGATTCTGTCCGCAATCACCCATCCTTGTTTCTGGTTGTAGAATTGCATCTGCAGCATCATGCTGTGCTTAGGGTCCATGTCTCCTGCTATGTGGCCCTGTTTGGCATCACTGACTGTCGTAGGCACTGCGTGGGTTTGGGAAGTCATAACTCTTTGCAGCTATTTCTTTAGCTGATTCTGACCGCACAACTTTGTTTGCAGCGTTGGCACTATGGTATAGTCCGATTTTTAGGCAAAAACGGACGACGCCCGGGTTTTGGGCTGTCGGGCGTCTGGCAAAGCTCATCGAGAAAACCCTGCCTGCCAGACAACAGGTCTAGGACTATTTTCTGATTGGCTGGTTAGCTGAGTAACAAGTTCTACACTAGTGGGAGGGAGCTAGAACTTGGAGGGATCTCCCATTGTTGGTAATTCTTCATTCCTAATCAGTCACTTTCAGTTTTCAGCTGCTTTCTGGCCCTAATACTGGCGCACGCATTTCTGAGTAACAAACCCAGAGCTTCCGTACTTAGACTCTACAGCAGCAGACTGAGGGGGCAGCAGACTTAAGCAACGAGCGTGGAAGCCCGCACGCTGCATCAACAACGCTGCTGCCCCAACCTGCTGCCTAGGTTTTCCAGCTTGGTATCAGAGCAAGAGCGTAGTAGCAGCAGCAGAAGACTGGCGTATAGGTGTCAGACAACACCGGCGGACCCCCATACGCGCCACTACAGGGGAAATGCTGCAGGATTTTTTTCCGGCAGCATTGACCCGCCTGGTGGCGGCATCAGATTTTTTCCCACGGCCACTGGGCCAGGGGAAATGTTGCCGAACTTTTTTCGGCAGCACTGACCCCCACGCGTGACGCAAGGAGGTGAGCGGCAGGCAGCGTCCGACACCTACGGGCGCTAACGCACGTTGCAACGTCACCCAGGTGCAGTGACTGGCACCAGCACGTAGCAGCAGCAGTCTGTAGCAGCGGCAGTTGCAGGCAATGGCAGCGAACAGTGGCAGCACCAACCAGTAGCAATAACGCGCAACAGCAGCAGCCGTAGCAGGCAGAAGCAGCAGCTCGCAGTAGCAGCAGCCCGTAGCAGCACCTCGTAGCAGCAGCAGCCCAGAGCAGCCCACAACAGCAACCCGCATTAGCAACCCGCACCAACAATGCGCAGCAGCGGCAGGAAGAACCAGCTACTGCAGCGTGTAGCAACAACGGCAGGCTACAGCAACAGTAGTAGGCTGTAGCAGCCGCAACAGCAAGCCGCAGCAGCAGCCAACTACAGCAACAGCAGTAGCGAGCAGCTGCTGGCAGCAGCCAGTAGCGGCTGCTACTCCTCGCACCTGGCATCGAGCAAGCATCAAGCAGCAGTCCGCTGCTGCCAGCAAGCAGGAGGTCGCTGCCAGCAAGCAGCAGCCCGTTGCCAGCGAGCAGCAGCACGCTGCTCGTAGCAAACAGCGAGCACCTGCCCGTTGTGATAGACAAAAGAGAAAAAAAAACAAGGGGAAAAAAATACCCCACCCCACCAACTGCGGCTACAGCAGCTGCCAAAGCTGCTGCAGCAGCCACAGCATCCGCAACAGCCCGCAACAGCATCAATTGCTTTTGAAACTGTAGCCGCAGCAATAGCAGCAGCAGCCACAACCGCAACAGTAGCAGCACCAACAGCAACTGCAGCAACAGTAGGAGCAGCAGCACATGCATCAGCAGCAGCAACAGCAGCAGCAGCACCGATAACGGCAACAGTAGTAGCGGCAGCAGTAATAGCAGTAGCAGCTGCTACAGTAGCAGCAGCAACAGCAGCAGCAGCTACAGCAACAACAGTAGCAGCAGCGACAACAGTAGCTATAACAGCAGCCCCAATAACCGTTGCTAGTGACGTCACCATCCCGCTGCTGACGTCACTAATGACGTCGTCAACAAACACAAAAGAAAGAAAAAAGGGGGGGGTAGGGAAGGGGGAAGACAACCAAAGGGTGGGTAGAACGCCCACCGCCCTAAGCCACTGCTGACATCAGCAACACAACAAAAAAAACACAAGGGATACCAAACCATGGCTGGTAGCCTCGGTGGAGAGGGGTCCTCCTCTGTTGGGCGGACCCCTAGTCCCCCTTTCTTGCAGCGACTGTAGCAGCAGCAGCCCACTGGCGTCGTTGGTGGCAACCCTGACCCCCTCGCTGCTCTTCAGCAACAGCTTGCCGCCTTGACGCAGCAGCTTGCAGCGTTGGAGCCATTAGCCTCCCAGACTGCCACCAGTGCGCTTCCATCATTCATCCCTCCAGGGCACGCCAGCCTAGTTGTGTTTGCTGCCACGCACTACCTGGCACAGCAGCAGACTCAGCGCCAGCAGTAGAGAGTGACCTCCGTCCTTGGCCCCACTCTGGGTACCGGCCGTAGGCAGAAGGACTTTGAGACGTCGCCGCCGTCGCTTCAGGCCGGCGAGCAGTTCCGGAGCTCGGAGCAAAACTTCCAGATCTGGGCGCAGGGTGAGGGCCTGTGGGCATACTACACCCTCGCGTATGACCCCACCCAGGCCTACTAGTTGTATGACGCTGGTCGCGCCGTCCGTGCCCTAGTCCCAGTTGCCCCTCCAGCTTCCCGCCTGGCCCTAGAGCCTTTCCTCGGCGACTTCACCGCTGGTGCCACTCCCGGCCCTGCAGCCGCATGGCACGTCCTCACCTGGCCCCATCGCCTACCCAGCGAAGCTGAGACCAGCCGTCTGTTACGGGAGTTCAACTCCATGCACATGGGGGAGACCAAGACGGTCATTGCCTACAGGTAGTGGGCGGAGGACATCCTTCGTCGTCTCGGTAAATCTGCCCCACCTCCTGTGGCCGCGCTCCTCACCATCAAGCGCGGAGCCACCAGCGCGTACGCGGACGTCTTCGTGCACTACCCCCACGACATCCTCTCCACCATGGCGGCCCAGGGCACCCTCATGCCTTGGGCATATGAGCTCGTTGTCTGCATTGAGGAAGCTCATCTGGAGTCCAAACTCCAACGCACGGAGGCTGTTGCCTCCCTTGCTGTCGCCTTCCCTGCCGTCGCCTCCGTGGCCGTTGCTTCCCCCGCCGCAGCTACCTCATCGTCTTTGGGGAAGAAGAAGATAAACTTGAACAAGAAAGGCAAGGGTTTGTCGCAGCAGCAGCAACAGGAGCAGTCAACCGGGTCCAGCGGTGGTGGCTCGGTCCGCCACAACTGTGGCCAGCCCGGGCACGGGTGGTACACGTGCCCTCTCTTGATAGACGAGGCATGCGTCATTGCCACCATGCGTTGCCAGCGGGAGCGTCGTCTCGCCTCTGTCGCCGTAGCTGCCGCCGGCCCTGACGCCTCGACCTCATCCGGTAGCTCTGCCACTCCGACAGCACCGCCAGTCCAGCAGACACACGCACCGTAGCAGTGCTATCCGTAGCCGTCGACGCCTCCGTTCCCGTCACCGGCACAGTCCTTCCCTTACTCGAGCTCTGGTGCCATCACTCCGCAATCGGTCTACACTCCCGGGCCGTCCTCTCGTGAGTGGCACCTGGAGCAGTTCATCGCGCTCCAACCCGGCCTGGCACGCCCTCCTCCCCAGGGAAGTGCGAGTTGCATCACCTCCTGCTCTCCTTCCTAGCCCTGCATGACTGAGATTGAACTACGGCCGTGTCCCATTTCCTCGTCTGTCTCGTCGTCTCCCATGGTCTCCTCTACCCCTTCCCATGACAATGTCGTGTGGCTTGAAAATTGGCAGTCTCAGTTCGCGCCTCCTTCCACAGCGTCCGCGTCCCTTGCTTGCTGCCATGTGACCGTTAGCGATCTGGTAACCCCGGTCCACGACCCCGCTGAGACCTGGATCATCGACTCCGGGGCTACGCATCACATGATGGCCTCTCGTGAGGCCTTTACTACGCTCGGTCATGTAGGCGATGTCTCCGGTGTCCGGACGGGCTCCGGACAGGTGTTGCCTATCCGTGGTGTTGGCGTCGTTCGTTTCTGTGGTCCTGCCGGTGACGTCTTTCTGATCGATGTCCTCTTCGTCCCTAGTCGCGAGCTTAGCCTCCTGTCCATCACTACTCTTGACCGCATGAGCATGGACGTTGTACACTCGCGTGGTGTTGGTACTATGTCGTTGCATCCGTCTGGTCTTGTTGTACTGCACGCCACCGCCCGTGGAAACCTGTGGCATGTACCTCGCCTCTCCCCCTCTCCTTCCATCTCCTCCCCGTCGGCCGCCACAGGCCATGTGTTTGTCACCAGTACGCTTTCTCCTCAGCACACCCGCCTCTTGTACTGCCACCTTTACCACATCCACGGCCGCCGTAGACAGCATGCTCCGTACCCAGCCGGCCAAGGGCCTTGACCCGGAGACTTTCCCTCTCCCGTGCCCCACTGTGTGCATTGATTACACTTAGAGGAAGATGCACCGGTCCACGTATCCTTTCTCTTCCTCTCGTGCGTCCGCCCCTCTCGACCTTGTCCACTCGGATGTCATGGGCCCTCTTCCCACCGAGTCTGTCGGCGAGCATGGCCGCTATGTCCTCACCCTCACTGACGACTATTCTCGCTACCGCTGGGTCTTGTGCCTTTGGCAGAAGAGCGATGTCGCCCGAGCCGTCCAGGACTGGCTTATCCTTGCAGAGCGCGAGTATGGCCGCTCTCTTCGCCGCATTCGCTCCAATCGCAGTGGTGAGTACATGGGTGAGGCCACGACCTTTCTTGCCTCCTGCGGGATCCACCATGAGACATCTGCGCCCTACACGCCCGCCCACAACAATGTCTCCGAACGATGGAACCGTACCATGGCCGACGCCGTCGCACCATGCGGGTCGAGTCCGGTCTCTCGGATGGCTTCTATTTTGAAGCCATGGCTTACATGACCTGGGTTTGGAACCGGATTCCCCACGGTCCCCTTCCCGGCCACTCCACGCCGTACCATCATTGATGCGGTCAGCGCGCTGACCTCCGCCCGGCCCGCGTCTGGGGCTGCGTGGCCATTGTGTGGCTACCCGCCCCGCAGCAGGGCGGCAAGCTCGCCCCCCGCGGACGTCCCTCCACCTTCCTTGGTGTCTCTCGTCAGTCCAAGGCCTGGCGCTTCTCGGATCCCTCCCGACACTGCATCGTTGAGTCCCGGGATGCCCTCTTCTTGGAGGACCTTTTTCCTTGCGACCTCATCCGCTCCGGCTCGTCCGTGTCTATTCCATCGCTTGGGGGAGTGGTGAGTCCGTCCTCCATCCTACCGCTTTTGGGTGACACATCTGCTGATCCCTCTGAGCTGGCGGTCCCAGTCGCGTCCGCTGGACCTTCCAAGTCGGTAGCCCCAGTCGCATCCGTTAGTCCCTCGAGACCGACAGCCCCAGTCGCGTCCGCTGGTCCCTCCGGGCCAGCAGCCCCAGTCGCGTCCACTGGTCCCTCCGAGCCGGCACCCCCACTCGCGTCCCCTAGTCCCTCCAGGCCGGCAGCCCCAGTCGCATCTGTTGGTCCCTCCGGGCTGCCAGTCCCAGTCACGTCTGCAAGTCCCTGCGGGCCGACAGCCCCAGTCGCGTCCGCTGGTCCCTCCGGGCCGGCAGCCCCAGTTTCGTCCGTTGGTCCCTCTGGGTCGGTAGCCCCAGTCGCGTCCACTGGTCCCTTTGAGCCAACAGCCCCAGTCGCGTCCGCTAGTCCCTCCGGGCCGGCAGCTCCGAACGCGTCCACTGGCCCCTCTGAGCCGGCAGCCCCAGTTGCGCCCACTGGCCCCTCTAGGCCAGCAGCTCCAGTCACGTTCACTGGGCCCTCCGGGCCAGCAGCTCCAGTTGCATCCGCTGGCCCCTCCGGGCCAGCAGCCCCGTCTGCCTCCATTAGCCGGTCGGACTCAGTGCCATCGCCTGCCCTGCCACGCTACCCACGTGGCCCAGGCGGCAGCCTCCGACCCAAGCCGTCGGTGATTGCGCAAACCATCGCACCGCGCTCCGTGGCGCCTCGACCCCCCGTGGCTCCACGTGTCTCCTCCACTCCCACGGTTGTGAGTAGGGACCCAGGCACCAAGGCCCTCTGCTTGACCACCTCGGCCATCATTGCAGACCTTCACCCGGGCTCCCCAATGGGCTACGGCATGCTTCATCATGAGCATCGGCACGCTGTCGTGGCTACACTCGCACGCATCCCACCCGAGGCTCGAGATGCACACGCTCTCTCAGTGCGCTCTTCAGCACGCCCGGAGGACCCAGCCACCCTACGCGAGGCATGAGCCTCTCCTGAGGCCGCACACTGAGACGCTGCCTGCGCCGATGAGCTCGCTGCTATCTGACAGTACCACGTTTACGACCTCGTTGACCTTCCTCAAAGTCAGAAAGCCATCGGCGCCAAGTGGGTCTTTCGGCGCAAGTGGAAGCCCGACGGGTCCTTGGACAAGTACAAGGCCCACCTTAAAGCCAAGGGATTTGCCTAGATTCCTGGGGTCGACTACGACCAGATCTTTGCCCTAGTTTGCCCGTTCTCCACTAGCCGGGCGCTCTTCAGCCTGGTCGCCCAGCATGGGTGGGAGCTGCATCAGATGGATGTGAGCAACGCTTTTCTCCATGGTTCACTGGAGGGTGAGGAGCTCTACATGGTGCAGCCCCCAGGCTTCGACGATGGCACTGGGAGAGTCTGGCAACTGCGTAAGGCCCTCTATGGTCTGAATTAGTCGCCTCGGTGCTCGAACCAGGAGATCAGCAGCACGCTCCTTCGTGGCGGGCTCCAGCGTAGCACTGCTGATCCCGCACTGTTTGTCGGTCCATGAGGCCAGACTCTCATTACGGTCCTGGTTTACATTGATGATCTCCTCATTGCGTCGCCAGACACGGCTACCATCCAGCATGTCAAGGACTTGCTGCACGCCGCCTACCAAATGAAGGATTTCGGATCTCCCAGAGTCTTCCTGGGCATGGAGCTTGAGCATGATCGCTCCAAGGGCATCCTGCACATCCACCAGGTTGCTTATGTGCAGACTCAGTCCACCCGCTTTGCGGAGGACCTGCCACTCGTGCCGAGCGCATCCTCACCCATGTCAGCCGTTGTGGGGTAGCCAATTGACGTGACCACGTACCTGCGAGTCATCGGGTCACTGATGTTCCTGGCGACGACGACGCGCCCAGACATCGCGTTCGCCATCAACCTCCTCGCACATTTTTCTCAGGAGTCGCGTCACCTCCACTACGAGGCCGCGATCCAAGTACTGCGCTATGTCGTCTCGACTCCTCGGCGAGGTCTCATGTTCCGCCGTCATTCGTCTGTTATCGCGGTGGGCTACACTGACAGTGACTGGACAGCACTCTGGACGGTATGAGTCACACAAGCTGGATCTTTCTGATTGGCGGCACGGCTATGTCCTGGCGTAGTGGCAAGTAGGGGTGCATTGCACGCAGCACTGCTGAGGCGGAGTACATTGCTCTTGTCTCAAGTGCATGTGAGAGTGTGTAGTTGCGTCATCTGTTGTCCGAGTTGCGTCAGTCTGTCGCATCTCTCACGTTGCATTGTGACAATGAGAGTGACATGGCCATCGTCGACAATGAAGGTGTGCATCACATACGCACAAAGCACATCAACATTGAGTATCGCTATGTGCGTTCGTTGTTGCATGACGGCAGCATCAGCATTGTGTGGGTTGAGACAGCACGGCAGTTGGCTGACTTCTTGACCAAGACACTGAAGCGCAACTTGTTCAAGAAGGCTGTGAGTTCCGTCGGCGTGCATCCGTGAGTGGCTCTCTTTGTCCCTGCTTGCGTCTCTGTGTGGCCTGGGGGAGTCTGGTCGTTGACTGTGTCTCTGCCCGCACATGTGCACTACGTCTTTGAGTCATGGGGGAGTGTTGGTTTTTGTGCATCTCTTATTCTACTCTGTTGTGTCCTCCCGGCTTGTGTACATTGGCGTGCAGATGACTGACGGCAAGACTCGACGCTGCTAGAGTGTCGCTCGGTGGAGCCGACGCGCGCTGAGGCCCACGCACCGTTCGCTGCAGCCTCCTCCCTGTGGCGATGCGCTCAGCTCCATCGGCAGGCCTCCTCGGCGATCGGGCCGCCGGCGGTCACTGCCACTGCAGATGTTGTCTGCATGCACTCACCTTTTTTTCTGGTTGTGAAATTGCCTCTGCAGCATCATGTTGTGCCTAGGGTCCATGTCTCCTGCTGTGTGGCCCTGTTTGGCATCACTGACTGTCGTAGGCATGGCGTGGGTTCGGGTAGTCATAACCCTTTGCTACTATTTTTCTAGCTGATTCTGACCGCACGACTGCATTCGCAGCGGCGGTATTATGGTATGATCCAGTTTTCAGGCAAAACGGACGACGCTCGGGTTTTGGGATGTCGTGCGTCTGGCAGGGCTCACCGAGAAAACCCTGCCTGCCAGAAAACAGGTCCTAGTTTATTTCCTGATTGGCTAGTTAGCTGAGTAACAAGTTCTACACTGGTGGGGGGGAGCTAGAACTTGGAGGGGTCTCCCATTGTTGCTCATTCTCATTCCTAATCAGTCACTTTCAGTTTTCAGCTGCTTTCTGGCGCTAACACTGGCGCGTGCATTTCTGAGTAACAAACCCAGAGCTTCCAGACTTCGACTCTATACCAGCAGACTGAGGGGGCAACAGACTTAAGCAACGAGCGTGGAAGTCCGCACGCTGCATCAAAAACGCTGCTACCCCAACCTGCTGCCTAGGTTTTCCAGCTAAATCCGACAGCATTTCCCCTGTACTGACGTGTATGGAGGTCCGCCGGCGTAGTCAAGAACCTGTACGCCAGTTGTCGTCTGCTGCTGCTGCGCTCTGGCTCTTATACCAAGGTGGAAACGGTTTTAGTGTGTAGGTTGGGGCAGCTGCATTGTCCATGCAGCGTGCGGGTTTCCACACTTGTTGCTTAGTCTGCTGCCCCCTCAGTCTACCGCTCTAGAGTCCAAGTCTTAGTGCTCTAGGTTTGTTAGTTTGAGACACGCGTGCCAATGTTCGCACCACAAAGTGGCCGATAACTGGAAATGTCTGTTTAAGAAATGAGAATGAGACACAATGAGAGACCCCTCCAAGATCTAGCCTCCCCCAACTATGTAGAGCTTGTTGCTCAGTTCACCAGCCAATCAGAAAATAGCTCTATTTTTAGGAAGGCAGGTTTTCTCAGTGAGCCCTGCCAGACGGCCGACAGCCCAAAACCCGGGCGTCGTCTGTTTTGCCTAAAAACTAGACCATACTATAAAACACACGTTGCGAACGCAGCCGTGCGGTCAGAATGAGCTAGAAAATTTGTAGTCAAGAGTTATAGCCACCTAAACCCTGGCGGCGTCTACTCTAGTTTCCGGTACCTGATATTGTACATACAGGTTACTGTGACCTCTCGCCTCACGTCTATTGCCTTGCAGATTCCTCATGAGGCGGCGGGCACAGAAGACTGGGGGAGCAGACGCGAGCTTGGCGGATGATGAACAGTTGTGATCAGTCGCCGAATGCACTTGCGCCACAGCTGCACCTGCTCATACGTTGTCACCGTTAAAACTGGTCATGTGGATATTTGTGTTTGACTTGCAGTGTCTCGGTGACCTATGTTAGTCCTACCGATTAACTTGTGTTACTTTAGACAGGCATAGGTTAGGTCAGAACTGAGTTTGTGGGTTTTTAGGACACAGCCGCAGTTGTGTCTTGGTGTTTTGGGTGAGGGCCGACGAGCTCCCTCTCGTCGGCCGACGGGTGGGCTCGCTTAACGAGCTCCACCCCGTAGGACTCATACTCACTCTCACGTTTTTGAAACTTGTGGGACACACACACCTCCGTTTGACGTGCCACTTGTTCCAGTCCCTCCACCTTATCAAGATCTACACTAGGGACTAAGGGAAGGGGTATGGGGTGTGTCTGTTTTGGTATCAGAGCAAGACGAGCCAAGCTCGTCGCGTAGCGCGAGAGGAGCAAAGCGCGGTCCTAGGAGGGCCCGCTGGACAGCAACCGCTTTGACGGCGGAGCTGAATAGCACATGCACGGAGCAGAAGCAGCAGCAGCAGCTGCGCGAAGGCAGCAGCCGCGTTGGTGGCTGCTCGCAGCATCGACGGCAGCGACAGGGCTGCACAACAGCAGGCGGCACCGGCCGCCGGCAGCTGCAGCAGCGAGCAGCAATCGCAGTGACGGCCAAGCAGCAGCATCTGTAGCAGCAGCTAGCAGCAGTCACAGCATTGCGGAGCAGCTGCAGTAGCCTCAGCATTGTGCTGCAACAAGGAGCAGCCGCAATCAGCAGCTGCGGCATTGCACGCAGTCACAGTGATTGCTGTACAGCCACAGCAACGGCTGCAGCCGTGCGAGGCAGTGGCCGCAGTAGGGGCACCGTGCAGCAGCGAGGAGCAACGGCCGCCGACGGCGGCGACATTGCACGGCAGCCGCAGCAACGGCAGCTGCGATGTAGCAGCAAGCAACGGCAACCCCACTCCATTGCCTGCGGAGCAGCAGTAGCAGCATTGCTGGCGGCGGCAGTGACGGCGCTTTGCCGTCCTACCTGGTTTGGTCTCCCTTCCCCCTGCTGGCTGGGCTCCCCTCTAATCCTGGGTTGGGTGGGCGTGGTTCAGGTACACACTTCCGACAGCCAAAGCCCCTCCCTGATTTCCCACACCCACTGGGGCGGGGGAAACGCTGCCAAAAATGTTTCGACAGCGGGGGGGGGGGGGGGGGGGGGGGGGGGG
>SZWC01009222.1:25875-36536 GCA_023375785.1 Penium margaritaceum | reverse complement strand
CTGCAGCAGCAGCAGCAGCGGCCGCCGAGCCCGACTACATTGGCGCGCCAAGTGCGCGCACTGGCGGACCTACAGGCGGAGAGCCGCGATACCTTGACGAGGCAGGTGGCCGAACTACAGGATATGGTCAGGGGCTTGCTGCCCCAGCAGCAGCAGCAGCGTCCGTCGACTGACCCGAGCGCGGACCACCTTGCCCACGGCGGTAATGGTGATGAAGTCGCGGAGAACCTCTCCGACTCCGGCGAGGAGGGCAAGGAAGAGGTGCTCCGAGCATGCCTCATCCGCCTGGAGGCGCGTCGCAGAGCGCGTGAGGCCAATGCAGCCCTCCAGGGCACCAACTCCAGCTCCAACGCTGACCCGAGCTCATCTCGCCGCCCACTGAGCTTTGAGGAGCTGGCTCTGCGAGCCCGCCTGGGTAAGGGAATTGCCTCCTTGATGCCCGGCCCCGTGGTGGCTTCGGTCGTTGCTCTGTCGACGGTCGAGCCACCCAAGTGGTTTGAGTCAGACCCGCCCGTCTTCCGGACTGGGAATGACTTCAAGTCCTGGGAACCACGCTTTCGCATGTGGGCCATGAGCGAGGGAGTCCTCCCCTACTACCTCGCACCATATGAGGCGACTGACCCCGCTCAAACACATATGGCAATCCACGCAGCTTCCGGCATGATGAAGGCCGCCCCGGACTTCACCAAGGACTTCAGTCGGTTCCTTGGCGATTCGCTTACCGGCTCAGGAGCTAACCCTTGCACGGCATGGGCATTGGCTATCACTCTGTTTCAGGGCACCACCTTGGCTTTGACATCCCAGCGCCTCGCCGACTTCAACTCCCTCTGCCAGACTGCTCAAGAGTTTGCAGCCGACTACTGGCGCCGGGCAATCCATTTGTACGAAGATCTTGGGGACGACCCTCCTGCGCAATACTCCACCCTCCAGATCATCCTCTACGGCATCCACCCCGACTACACGCACTTCTTCAGCAACTTCAACCAGACGCTGCTTCGCGACATGGCGAGCGACGGGACCCTGCTACGCTGGACCACTCTCCACTTTCTGGATGTGGCAAGCATGGACGCCGTGAACCACGCTCGCTGCAGCACCGCTTCAGCTGCAGTTGCCGTCGCATCGCCCTCCCCTCCATCTACAGCGACGGCTGCTCCAGCGCAGGGGAAGAAGGGTCGCAGAGCGTCGGGTGGTGGTTCCAGCGGCGGGACCAGCAGCGGCACCAGCACTGGCAGTGTCAGCCGCAGCAGCAGCGGCGGGAGCAGCAGTAGCAACGGCGGCGGCAGCAGCAGCAGTGGCGGCAGCAGCAGCAGCTCTAGCAGCATGACGGGTCGTCGCCTCGTGTGCTTCAACTGCGGTGGTGACCATCGCTATCCCGACTGCACCCGCCTGACAGGACGCCCACTGGATTGGGCCAAGGTCACCTGTGGGCTGCAGAGGGCGCACGAGGCGCGCATGCGCCAGACGTCCGGTGCGACCGCCCGCTTGGCCGCCACTATCGCAGCCGTCCCAGAGGAGTCTGCCGCCACAGCAGGCTCCTCCGCTGATCCTCGCGACCAGGCGCTCGCCGAGCGCGACAAGACGAATGCCGAGCTTCACCAGCTTCTCGCCCTGCGCTCATCTCAGGGAGGTGCGAGTGAGTTGACTGAGTTGAGGGGTCCTACTGCCTGTGAACTGTCTGTGTCGTTGCGTGATGATGTCTGTGGTGGTCCCCATGCCCAGCCGTGTGCGCGTGATGGACCCGATGACACGTCTTGGTTGCATGCATCTCATGTCCGCTCCGTTGCTCTTCTTGCCGCGTCGCCTGCCGAGCGGCCTGCTGCCGCGCCTTGTTCTGTCGCCGAGTGCCACGTTGCCCCTTGTACACGGGTCACAGATGCCACATGGGTCGTGGACTCTGGTGCCACCCATCACATGACGTGTCATCGTGACGCCTTTGTCGTCTTGCATCTTGTTGGCGTTGTTCGCTCTGTTCGCACTGCAGCTGGCCATGAGGTCCCTGTCCAGGGTGTTGGGGTTGTGTAGTTCACCGGGCCAGCTGGTCCCGTCTACATCTCCGACGTCCTTTTTGTCCCTGATCTGGAACTCAGCCTGCTGTCTATCCGTGCTTGCACCAAGATGGGCCTCGGTGTCACGCACACGGCTGCCGATGCTCGCATCTTTGTGCGCGACACCGAGGAGACCGTACTCAGTGGGACGGTCGTCGATGATCTGTATCACATTGCTGGGTGCTCTGCGAGTGCANGTAGTTCACCGGGCCAGCTGGTCCCGTCTACATCTCCGACGTCCTTTTTGTCCCTGATCTGGAACTCAGCCTGCTGTCTATCCGTGCTTGCACCAAGATGGGCCTCGGTGTCACGCACACGGCTGCCGATGCTCGCATCTTTGTGCGCGACACCGAGGAGACCGTACTCAGTGGGACGGTCGTCGATGATCTGTATCACATTGCTGGGTGCTCTGCAAGTGCACCCCCTTTGCCTCCCTCTTCCGCTGCCCGTATTTTTGTCGCTGGTGCTCTGTCCCCCGAACACCACCGCCTCCTGCATCGACGTCTTTGTCATGTGCACCTGGGGGCTGTCAATAGGCTGATCCGCACTCAGCCTGCTCTTGGTCTTGATGCAGCATCCTTCGAGGCGCCGCCCACGACCGACTGTCTGGCCTGTGCTGAGGGAAAAATGCACCGGTCCACTTATCCTGCGTCTGTCTCCAAGGCTCGTCGGCCCCTGGAGCTTGTCCACTCCGACCTCATGGGTCCGCTCCATGTCGAGTTTCAGGAAGACCGCGGTCGCTACGTCCTGACGTTGAGTGATGACTTCACGCGCATGCGCTGGGTCTACAGCCTGCGTCAGAAGAGCGATGCAGCCATTGCGGTCCGCATCTGGCTGGTCATGGCCGAACGCCAGTCTCCCCACCGCCTTCAGACCTTTCGCTCAGACCGTGGCGGTGAGTACCTCGGTGACATGGCACGCTCTTTCACCGAGCTCGGTGTCTTTCACAACCTCTCTGCTCCCGCCACCCCCCAGCAGAACGGTGTCTCTGAGCGCTGGAAACGTACCATGGAGGATGCGGTCCGCGCCATGCGCACCGACAGTGCCATGCCTGAGGCCTTTGCCTTTGAGGGCATGGCATACATGACCTGGGTGTGAAACCGCAATCCCCATGGTCCCCTCCCAGGTCACCGCACGCCCTACGAGTTGTGGTATGGGCGTCGAGCGGACCTGAGCCTCGCCCGTGTCTGGGGCTCCCTTGCCTGCGCCTGGTTCACGCCAGAGCGGCAGGGGAGTAAGCTCTCTCCGCGGGGCCGCCTCTGCGCCTTCGTTGGCGTCGCCCCGCGGACAAAGGCCTGGCGGTTCTGGGACCCCGAGCGCCGTGGCATCGTGGAGTCCTGTGACGCTCTCTTCTTCGAGCATCTCGCCTTCTGCGACCTCGCTCGCATCCACACTCTGCGTGCTGCTCATGCCCCTGGGTGTTCCGGTCCCCGTCGTTTGGGGGAGGCTCCTGGTCCGGTTGGCACAGTGCCCCTGTCCAGTGCGGTCACTCCGTCGCCGGCACCCCCGGAGCTGTCCCCAGCGGTTGTGCCCACCGGCACCCCCAGCCCCGCCCCGTCTGTGGCTCGCTCCTCTGCCCCTGACTCTCCGCACTCGCCCGTGTCCGCGTCTGCGTCCGAGTTTGCATCCGCGTCTGTGGCTCTGCCTGATCCTGTGTATGTTTCCGCGTCTGAGACTAAGTCTGACTCTGCATCTGCTTCTACGTCTGAAGCTCAGTCTGATCCTGCGCCTGCATCCGTGTCTGGCGCTGAGCTATCCCTGTCTCCAGTCATAGACGCGCCTGCGTCTGCCGTGGGCCTGACCCCAGCTGGTGATGCCACGCCACCCTCGAGTGGCACGCCTGCCGTGCGGTCCACACCGGCATGTGAGTCAGCAGCGCCCACCGCTCCTGCCCCGTCGGACCCCTACACACGGGCACCCGGCGGATGTCTCCGCCCGCGCCCCACGCGCAGCGTCGCCAGCGGTGATCCGGGCACAAAGGTCCTCGGCCTGAGTACGCGCGGCCTTGCTGAGGTTCACCCTGGCTGTGCCACTGGTGCGGCACTACTTGCTCATGAGCGCGGTCTTGCTCGTGACGCCGCTGAGTCCATGGTGACGATCGACCCTCCCTCTGCAGCATATGCCCTAGCTATACGGAGTGCATCAGTGCTGGCTCCCGATCCCACCAGTCTGCCCGAGGCCTTGTCAGCCCCTGATGCTGAGCAGTGGCGCACTGCCTACCAGGCTGAGCTTGATGCCATCCGCGAGCACGGTGTCTTTGAGCTGGTCGACTTGCCAAAGAACCGCAAGGCCATCAAGGCCAAGTGGGTTCTACGCAAGAAGCTTAAGCCAGACGGCACTGTGGAGCGCTACAAGGCGCGCCTGACAGCAAAGGGCTTCTCTCAGGTCCCTGGTGTGGACTACACCGAGACCTTCGCCCCAGTTGGGCGGATGACGACCACACTCACGTTGTTGAGCCAGGTGGCACAGCACGACTGGGAACTCCATAAGATGGATGTCAACAACGCCTTCCTAAATGGGGATCTTGAGGAGGAGATTTACATGGTCCAGCCACCTGGCTTTGAGGATGGTACCGGTCGCGTGTACCGGCTGCGGAAGGCCTTGTACGGCCTGAAGCAGTCACCGCGCTGCTGGAACCATGAGATCACCAGCACGCTAAGACGCGCTGGGTACGTTCAGAGTGATGCTGACCCATCCCTGTTCATCTCACAGTCCCCAGCACCGCTCGCTGCCATCCTCGTCTACGTGGACGATCTTTTGATCGCCTCGCCCGACCTGGGAGTAGTGAATGCTGCCAAGGCCGTTCTCTCCTCGGCCTACAAGATGAAGGATCTTGGTGAGGCCTCTGTCATTTTGGGGATGGAGATCGTGCGCGACCGTGTTCGTCGCACACTTCGTGTCCATCAGGGACGCTACGCAGAGACCGAGGGGGAGCGCTTTGCCGACCTCCTCGCGGCCGTCCGCACGGCCTCCACGCCCATGACCCCTGAGGGGCAGGCCGCCCTAAAAGTCGATGACCCAGCGGACCTGGGGGAGCCAGTTCATGTGACCCTGTACCTCCGAGTCATCGGCTCGCTCATGTACTTGGCCACCACGACACGGCACGGCATTGCCTTCAATGTCAACCTGCTCGCCCAGTTCTCGCAGGCCCCGAGCCAGCGAACACTGGAGGCCGCAGTCCGGTGTGTGCGCTACATTTTGTCCACCGCACGCTTCGGCCTGTGCTTTTGCGAGCAGGTGTCCGTTGTGCTCGATGGGTACACAGACAGCGACTGGGCATGGAGTCCAGATGGCAAAAGCCGCACCGGCTACATCTTCCTCATTGGAGGTACTGCAGTGTCCTGGCAAAGTGGGAAGCAAGGCTGCATCGCACGCAGCACTGCTGAGGCAGAGTATGTTGCCCAAGGCGCCGGTGCAGCGGAATGTGTCTGGCTCGTCCGTCTGTTGCGTGAACTGCATATGCCCATTCCCCCTGTGGTTCTCCAGTGTGACAACATGAGCGCGGAGGCCATCGCCAAGAACTCAGGTGTGTTCCATGCACGCACGAAGCACATCAATGTCGAGCATCACTTCATGCGTGACCTGGTTGATCGTGGTGAGATCCGAGTCATCCACGTGAGCACTGACAGGCAGTGCGCAGATTTTCTGACCAAGGCTCTAGGTCGTTCGAAGTTTAATGCAGCCACTCGTTCCGTTGGACTCTGCCCACCCCTGTTGTAGGTNCGTGAACTTCATCAGCCCATTCCCCCTGTGGTTCTCCAGTGTGACAACATGAGCGCGGAGGCCATCGCGAAGAACTCAGGTGTGTTCCATGCACGCACGAAGCACATCAATGTCGAGCATCACTTCATGCGTGACCTGGTTGATCGTGGTGAGATCCGAGTCATCCACGTGAGCACTGACAGGCAGTGCGCAGATTTTCTGACCAAGGCTCTAGGTCGTTCGAAGTTTAATGCAGCCACTCGTTCCGTTGGACTCTGCCCACCCCTGTTGTAGGTTGATTCCTCATGTGCCACCCTGTATGTGCTGTGCCTACTGCTTGCAGCGGCTGTGCGTTTCCTGCTCAGTATAGCGTCAGTGTCTGCATGTGCATGGACGTGTTTCGCCCTCTGGTCATGGGGGACTGTTGTTGTGTGTGTCGTACACAGCTTACGGTGACCCCTCGGCTCATGTCCATTCATGTGCAGATCCCTGAGACTGGCGACGGCGACAGCAGGCTGGCAGTCGGTGGCGACGGGCGCCCAGAAGATTTCTGTGTTTTGTATACTTGTGCTGTGTCAGAGCACGGAGGCGTGCAGCCTATCAGGATGTAGATCTCGTCGACATGGCCGTTCTGGTTCAAACGGCTCGTCGTTCTGCCGTGTCGGCAAGGAATTGTGACCAAAACTGTGTTTTTGCCACGGTTTTGTCCTGCTAGAAAACTAGCGCCGTTGTGCGCCGTGTGTGTGTGTGTGCATCCACTAGGTCCGGGGCACTATTTAGGTTAGCCAGACCTCAGTTGTCATTTCTCTCTGCACATTTCAAACATTTGCAGCTTCTGACACTTGTGTTTGTGTCCCTAGCCAACCCCTTGCTGTTCTCACCTCCACTTGTGTGTGCTAGTAAATTAGCTAGCTGGCTTGCGTTGCCACGCTAGCGACAGCAGTGCTAGGAGCTGTCTCTCATGGTATCAGAGCGGCGAGCTAGTGCTCGCATAGCTGCGCAGCAGAGACGCAGCAGCCGAAGAAGTCGTGAGCAACCGCAGCCGTTGCCTTGAGGAGCAGCAGCAGCAGTGCCCACGGTCTCGGCGGGAGGTCCTGGGAGGGCCCACCACCACTTCGACCGCTTTTTATAAAATCTGCGGTCAATCTGCGATCATTCCACGGTCGACTCGCGGTCGTTCCGCGGTCGTTCCGCGGTGCTCCGCGGTTACAAAGCATCCGCGGCGGGCGCGGCAACCACGCAACCGCTTCGGAACACGCGTCGAGTGCCGCGGAGGCACTCGGCGTTCCAAGTTCGTCACCTCGTGGTGACGTCGCCACTGCAGATCCGCGGTGTTCCGCAGATCCGCGCATCTCCACCACGGCACCTCCGCGGCAGTTTCGGAACACACCGGCGCCCCTCGCCGTAGCTCCGCGGTCGCAAGTCCGTGGCACACCCTCCGCTTGCACAACGCGAGCGCTGCGCGGCGGGTGCGGAACGTGCTGACCGCGGAACCTCAGCAACTCGCGGCATCTCGCCGCGTTCTACAAACGGCACGACCGGCACTCTGCGCCCGACCGCGGAACTCCCGCGGTGCTTGGCCTGACCGCGGTCGTCGGCGGCAAAATCGCGATAAAACCGCGGTACTCCGCGATAATCCGCAGTAATCCGCGGTAATCTGCGGTGATCCGCGGTGAGCTTCCGCAGTGAAGTTCACCGCGGAAGGTATCCGCGGAAATGCTCCGTGGAGGAGTTCCGCGGGGAGGAAGTTCCGCGGAAGGGCGGTTCCGTGGAGGCGCTCCGCGGAGGACTTCCGCGGAGGGGAAAACACGGGAGGAAACCGGTTGCCATGCCGAAGCAAAACTCCTCCAGTATGGCTGCCGACGCAGCTGCCGAGGGCAGCGCCGTCAACGGTCAACGTCGACCACCGCCATCATCACCTCAGAGGCAGCAGCAGTCGCAGCAGTAGCAGCAGCAACCGCCACTACAGCAACAGCAACCACTGCAGCAGCAGCAGCAGCATCAGCGACAGTAGCAGCCGCCGCCACAACACCCGCAGCCACCCCTGCAGCAGCAGCAGCAGCGGCCGCCGAGCCCGACTACATTGGCGCGCCAAGTGCGCGCACTGGCGGACCTATAGGCGGAGAGCCGCGATACCTTGACGAGGCAGGTGGCCGAACTACAGGATATGGTCAGGGGCTTGCTGCCCCAGCAGCAACAGCAGCGTCCGTCGACTGACCCGAGCGCGGACCACCTTGCCCACGGCGGTAATGGTGATGAAGTCGCGGAGAACCTCTCCGACTCCGGCGAGGAGGGCAAGGAAGAGGTGCTCCGAGCGCGCCTCATCCGCCTGGAGGCGCGTCGCAGAGCGTGTGAGGCCAATGCAGCCCTCCAGGGCACCAACTCCAGCTCCAACGCTGACCCGAGCTCATCTCTCCGCCCACTGAGCTTTGAGGAGCTGGCTCTGCGAGCCCGCCTGGGTAAGGGAATTGCCTCCTCGATGCCTGGCCCCGCGGTGGCTTCGGCCGTTGCTCTGCCGACGGTCAAGCCACCCAAGTGGTTTGAGTCAGACCCACCCGTCTTCCGGACTGGGAACGACTTCAAGTCCTGGGAACCACGCTTTCGCATGTGGGCCATGAGCGAGGGAGTCCTCCCCTACTACCTCGCACCATATCAGTGTTGGTTTTTGCACATCTCTCATTGTGCTCTGTTGTGTCCTCCCGGCTTGTGTACATCGGCGTGCAGATGACTGACGGCGAGACTCGACGCTGATGGAGTGTCGTCCGGTGGAGCCGACGCACACTGAGGTCTTCTCGCAGTTCGCTGGAGCCTCCTCTCTCAGGCGACGCGCTCAGCTCCATCGGCAGGCCTCCTCGGCGGTCGTGCTGCCGGCGGTCATTGACACCGCATGTGCTGCTTGCATGCGTCCAGCGCATCCCATTGCGTCTGCATCGTCATGCACTGCCTAGGGTCCCAGTTGCANTTTAGGCTGCCATAACTCATTGCTACTATTTTTCTAGCAGATTCTGACCGCACGACTGCGTTCGCAGCGGCGGTATTATGGTATGGTCCAGTTTTCAGGCAAAACGGACGACGCCCGGGTTTTGGGCTGTCGGCTGCCTGGCAGGCCTCACCAAGAAAACCTGCCAGCCTGAACTGAGCTATTTTCTGATTGGTTGTTGAACTGAGTAACAAGCTCTACAGAGTTGGGGGGGGGCCTAGAACTTGGAGGGGTCTCCCATTGTTGTTCATTGTTCATTCCTAATCAGTCATTGTCAGTTTTCAGCTGCTTTCTGGCGCTAACTCTGGCACGCGCGTTTCTGAGTAACAAAACCCAGAGCTTCCAGACTTAGACTCTAGAGCAGCAGACTGAGGGGGCAGCTGACCTAAGCAACGAGCGTGGAAGCCCGCACGCTGCATCAACAACGCTGCTGCCCCAACACGCTGCATAGGCTATTCCTTTTATCAGGCGTCTGACCCCGCTCAGACACACATAGCAGTGTGCTCAGCTTCCGGCCTGATGAAGGCCGCCCGGGACTTCACCAAGGCCTTCAGTCGGTTCCTTGGCGATTCGCTGACCGGCTCAGGAGCTAACTCTTGCGCGGCATGGGCACTGGCCGTCACTCTGTTTGAGGGCGCCACCTTGGCTTTGACATCCCAGCGCCTCGACGTGTGGGTCGGCATCGACTCACATCAGGCTGATTTTCTGACAAAGGCCATGAGTCGTACTAAGTTTCTTGTGGCAGTACGTTCTGTGGGATTGCACCGTGCCCGTACCATGGATTGACCTCTGCTCTTGAGCTGTGTCTGCTGGCATTCACCATCGTTATGCTTGTGCCGTTGCTTGCATGCATTCTCTTACGTCAGTGGTCCTGTTCGCCGTGTGGTCATGGGGGAGTGATATTGTACATACAGCTTACTGTGACCTCTCGGCTCACGTCTAGTGCCTTGCAGACTCCTGATGAGGCGGCGGGCACAGAAGACTGGGGGAGCAGACGCGAGCTCGGCGGATGACGAACAGTTGTGATCAGTCGCCGAATGCACTTGCGCCATGGCTGCACCTGCTCATACGTGGTCACCTTTAAAACTGGTCGTGTGGATATTTGTGTTTGACTTGCAGTGTCTCGGTGACCTATGTTAGTCCTACCGATGAACTTGTGTTACTTTAGACAGGCATAGGTTAGGTCAGAACTGAGTTTGTGGGTTTGTAGGACACAACCGCAGTTGTGTTTAAGTGTTTTGGGTGAGGGCCGACGAGCTCCCTCTCGTCGGCCGACGGGTGGGCTCGCTTAACGAGCTCCACCCCGTAGGACTCATACTCACTCTCACGTTTTTGACACTTGTGAGACACACACACCTCCGTTTGACGTGCCACTTGTTCCAGTCCCTCCACACTGTTAAGATCTACACTAGGGACTAAGGGAAGGGGTATGGGGTGTGTCTGTTTGTACCAACAGTGCCTGAAACTCATGAAACTAACGTAACTCACGAAACAACAAGACTGACGCGACTCACAAAACAGACGGTGAAGCCACATTGCCTCAACGGCCCAGCTCCAAGCGCAACATACCCTGCTTGTGATAAACTACGTGCGATGCAACCGTATTTGCCGTTGCGCAACGACACAAGGATGCCACCCAACAGGAACAGTGTTGATGCAATGTTTGCGGTAGGACGAGGGATCATCCAAGCTGAATCTTATCATCGTGTAAGCAATCAAGAAATGCATTTCATGTAAGAGGCTTCGTAGAGCAACTGGCTGGCAGGAATATGCAAGTCAGGCTACGCAAATGGTAGAGACAGCATCAACATACTGACCTGCATAGATGCATGTGACTGGAGGGCAGTGGTCATATTCCATGTATCGGAGGGTTAGCACTTCAGCACCAATACCAACACTTGAAACGAGGCAATTTCAAGTGACCGATCCACCAT
>SZWC01009222.1:8014-23396 GCA_023375785.1 Penium margaritaceum | reverse complement strand
GCTGCTGCGGCTGGCGAATCGGAAGTGTTGGCAGCGGATGATGCGGCTGCTAACTCGTATGCTCCGCCGGCCTGCGGCTGCTGCTCCTGCTGCTGCTGCTGCTGCTGCTGCTGTTGCTGCTTTCGCTGCCGTTGTTGCCACTGCCGCAGATGGAGTGCCGTGGCGCCTGCTGCTGCAGCCACGTTGCGAGCAGCGGATTTGAGGAGGGTGAGCGTGGTGGTGGTCGCGGGGAAGGAAGCAGAAACCGCGACGCATGTTACCGGGTTCGCAGGGGAAGACACAGCCGGCGACGCGGGCGGCGGCTCAGTGAACAGGATGGGCGGAGGAACGTCTCGGGGCGCCAGTAGGGGCACGGGCTTTCCCTGAGCGCGCGAACCGCACGCGGAGTGGGAGCTCAACGAGAGCCGGAAGTGGGAGTGGTCCGGGTCGCCGTCTGGGTACACGTCTGTGCTCGCGAACGCAGGGTCCGGTGAGTTGCGGTAGGTGTGAGAGCCATCGTCGGAGAACACGAGGGGAGGCGGGCCACGGTGGTCACGAGCGTGTGGAGGATGGACGCCCAGTGGCCGTCTCAAGGAGCTCAGAGGGCGCGCGATGGCCACAGCCATGGCGGGGCTTTGCTGGTGCTTCGATGTCTGTCCTGGTCGGCCTTGCGAGACTTCCAGGTGTGCAAAATCGCTGCTTCCACTGACACGAGTCAGAACTGACTTGTGCAATTAGCGCAGGCACGGACTAAAATGCAGTCGCGTCGGAGGGACGGGGGACTGAACATTCCGCAGAGGTCCTTTCTCCTGTCCCCTCCACCACCACCACCACCACGCTGACGGCATGTCGTTTCGGCTTGGCCCCTTTCGGGACGCGTCAATGATGCTGACATGCGAGGAAATGTGTGGGGTTTCATTTACGAAAACAAAAACAATTGACTGCACTCAGGTTCTGACATGAGTCACCTCCAACAAGGGTCGATAAGTAAAAATATCAAAATAGGGGATCTCTCGTCAACCTCCTTTCTACAGATTTTAACTCAGAGTATACGATATCAAACTACTCTAGGAACACAGCACAGTGCAAGATACCAGTGTTTCGTAGCCATACAGCACATTCCCCTTCCAACTTCTACTCTGACTAATCCATTGTAAAATCAACATTTTCTGGACCACGCACAAGGTTGAAAAGGCATTTTGTCCACTAAAACATTATCCACCAAGAACCTATCGTACTAATTCTTGGATGAAACTGTACATTTCAAGTTTCAAAACAGTTTAATCTTGCATTTTTAATTACTTCAACATAACTAACTTTGTAAAAACAACACAAAATGCAGATCCCACGAGCAAAACACTCATTCAAATTGAGAAAAAATGATGCACAAACAAAAGCATGAACGATTTTCACTATCTACAGTTTGAGCTAGGAAATCAGTTTTTCTCAAAATGTATAATTACAGTAAAAGAGTGCGTCCTGGAAAATTCGGGGATTCATGAGATATTCATACACACAAAAAGAAGAAAACAAGGAAAAGAGGGATCACATTAGATGAATAAAGCAACGAAAAAGAAGGAAATATTACGTAAAAGGTGATATACATAATTTGTTTATGTATGTTAGGTAAAAAATGTTATTTCATCTAAACTAAGTGCGAGTTTACTTCATCTTGGGAATGGAAAAATCACACTAAAGGAATCTCACTAAGTAAAAATGAGAGACTTATGTTTTCATAGAGACTTTCATTTTTACACATTCATAAAGTGTCTTCGTAATCACTTTCTTCATCAATCACTGTTCCGACCAAATCCATATACTTTCATAGCCCAATAACATGTCCTTCATTACAAAATGGGATAATCTAGATGTTGAGATGCTTTTAAATTCCAATCTTCATTGCGAGAATCCAATGCATCACAACTGATGACATACGTTAAAAATGGTAAGGATTGACAAACATTCATTCCATCACTTGATTAAAAACTTACTCATGAAAGGATGTAATACATGAGGGGTTAAGGGTTTCATCATAGATTTTTTCCTTGGATATGAAGAGGATTAACACACACATTCCATGCCAAGCTCCATGATGATAAAAAAATCAAACTATTTTAACCCCTTGAAACAACCTACCACGGGTAACAAACTGGAAAGTTGCTTCATATCATCTATTTGCAAGTATGAGAGCTCAAATAAAAAGGGTTTTAATGCTTAACTTTCAGGTTCATAGGTACTCTTAGAATCTTTATCAATAGTCGTCCTTACATACACCTTCTCGCCCTTCAATTCATCAAGTATTTAGTTTTGTATTCAATGTGATAACACTATCCACAAAGGCATAAGAAATTATAGCATTTATTGTAGGTAGACAATATCTGTTCAAATCAAATACAACATGTTAATATACTCCTCAGTCATCCATGAATTAAAATTTTCAACAGTTCAGTATATTCTTATACAGCCTTACATATTTCTAACAATTGGAACATATGCATGCAAATTACATCATGCAAAATTTTGTGAAGATATCCTTTTTCAAACAGGAACTCTTATAGTTTTTTTGTTACACTTGGTGCGCCCACAAAGCCATGGTAGATGGCTACCATTAGACATGTTTTCCTCCTCATAATGGCCTTCAATCGATCTTCGGTAGTTTTCTCCACCAAGGCTAGTAGGCAGAGCCAATCTTATAAGGGCCTTGGTAGGATCTTGTGAACTTTTCTCCATCTAGGTAAGTACAGAAAGTTAGGTGTACACTGGTCTTTGAGGGATCGTCATCATAGTCCTCCGCCAAGGCTAGTTGGTAGAACCAGGCTTATTAGGGGTTTATGGATTGCACTTGAAATGAGAGAGCTCTTGAAATCATCTAATATAGATAATCCATTCTAGATAGTTGAGAGTGTAAGGGCCATCACCATTTGAACTTGTGGCCTTAGAAAACTAACTACTTCGGTGGTTGTTAAAGAAGATTTGTATTGTATGCGCTTTAGTTTCATTCTTACACCATAGCTGACCACGTGGCTTTCTAGTTCCAAGCCATTAAATTCTTAGATTTCTCACCTCGTCCGGCCTCATACAGATCAATGAGATATGTTACGGTCCTCCAAATGAACATAAATAGTTGATGTATGGAATCCTTATGTAACAGAACAGACGGAATCCCTGGCAAAAAAGACCAAAACCGCGGTGCTTGAGGGTCTGCGACCCTCAAGCCATCCCGCCCGCCCGCCCACAGGACGGGGACCCCGTGCGAGCCACGTCGGACCAGCTGCGCGTTACACTCACCCCGGATAGGAGTGAGCCGCCCTCAACGTCCGCACGTCAGACTCGAAACCCAGCGCTCTGATACAAATGTAACGTAATGGACAAAATCCTTGGCCAACTAAGCCAAAACAATGGTGCTTGAGGGTCTCCGACCCTCAAGCCCTCATGTCCGCCCGCCCACAAACCAGGGACCCCGTGCGAGCCACGTGGGACCGGCCGCGCGCTACACCGGACTTGAGGGGAAAACTTCATAGACATGGAAGCTTCCTCTTTCTGGAAGCTTCCTCTCCACCTTGGTTTTCCGCTAACTTATACTTTGTTCAAGTGAGGGGTGACTACGTCGGCCGAGAGATTCAACGTGGCGTAGTCAGTTTGACATTTAGAGGTGTGTGCATGAAGTTATGGATTTGTATCCAAAAAGGCTTGAGTGCTACATGGCCGATAATTTTAGATATATTGGCCACATTTAATTCTCACATCGAGCTCCAAGGGAGGGAAATGTGCCTAGATTTGTGTGCTACATGCACAATAGGGATGTGCATGCCTGCTGGCTCAGCGTGGTCAGCGGCTACGTAGTGCAAGCAAGCACTGCTAGGTACATATCCCAGATTAATCAAGGTGGGGCTACACTAGACTCGACTCTTGGGACTACCTTCATCACCACATGCAAGCAAAGCTCAAGAGCAGGGAGAAATCTACATCAGGTGGTGAATGCATGACTCAACATTGCATCAACTACCACAAGCATGACTCAGTAAAGCATCAACCACCACCTGCACGACTTAGCAGCTACAACAGCTAGTACATGCATGACTTAGTAGTAACATGCAGAGATGAGAGTAGGGATCACCCAGCGTCAGCGACATCATGCACAAATCAACACTTGGGACCACCACCAAGTAAACCAAGTGTTGTATCCCTTGTGTAGACTTCCTTCTACAAGTTCCTAGCTACCTCCTTAAGGCATCTTCTAGTTCTAAGGCACGTAGCTTCCTCCTCCAAAAAGCTTTGTGAAGGATGGCAACTTGGTAGTGGTCCCAATTGCTCATTTGCACATGATGCCACTGACGTCGGGTAGTCCCCTTTCTTGGCTCCACATGCGACTCCTGAGTCGTGCATGTAGTAGCTGATGCACTTGCTAAGGTGTGCATAAGGTAGTTCATGTTATATTGAGGCGTGCATGTGGTACTTGATGTAATGTTGAATTGTGCATGCACCACCAAATGTAGAGTAGTCCTTGCTCTCAAGCTCTGTTTGCATGTGCTGATGCAAGCCGTCCCAACAATCCAATCAAGTGTAGCCCCATCCTAACTTGTTTTAGCCAAGTACTCAGCACTACTTGATTATACTACCCAGTTGCCAACCAAGTTTGACCATTACGCATGCACAAACCTATTGTGCATGTAGCAAAAAAATTGAGGCTCCTTTCTCTCCCTTAAAGTTGGATGCTAGACCTTAATCTAGTATGTACATGAAAACTTCCAAATCGAGCCGCACTTGAGAATTCATGGATAAACGCACAGACCTCCGATTGTGGAACTGACTTTTCCATGTCAAAGCTCTTGGCCGAAGTCGTTATTGCTCATCAAACACTCCCCCTTGATAACTGCACTAATGGACGCAAAAACTGCAACCTTTGTTTACAGACAAACTTTTTGATCTGTGCAAGTTTTAACTGCCTGTTACAAAAGGTCTTCTACCAAAAGAGACGTTTAGTTTTCTCTTGGGTGTGCTTTGGTTGTTGAGAATTTTATGAAAAAGTGGCTTGAATTGGTCCAGTATCACCTTGGAGAAGCTTGTTTTGAGCTTTCTCGGGCTTTTTCAAGGCTGTTGTTTGGTCGATACAAGGATGGGTGCAATAGCACAGTTAAATTGGAGAATGGGTTCACTTGCCTACCCATCACTAAGGTTGCTTCCTGTAGAAGCAACCTCCAAAAGCTCAATCCAGTGTGCCTCCCATGCACATTCTTGGCTATAAAGTGGAAGGCTCTAGAGGCCCCCACTGACGATGAGCTTAGGAGGTGGGGCGACTGCTTTGGAGTGCCTAATTGGACCACTACCCTATGGTAGCCACGTTTAATGGCCTTTTATAAAAGCTTGGCTCCAATCATTCTTTCTTGATGCTACACCCTTTTGCTCTCCTTATCTCTCTAATCACTTACATCAACAACTCCACTTCGTTGCTTTTGCCACTTGCTTTAGCCCTTCACGTCTACTTCGACTTGATTTTGCCATGTGTAGGGTAGCTGTCATGCCTAATGTCCGTTCTTGGCTAATTTCCAAACCAGGAAGGTCCTTTCTTAGACTCCAATGGTGTTCTCCCCATCTAGGAACATGATTTCCTTTTCATTGTTATTGTCGTGGTTCGAGTTTTAACCGCCAGTGTCTCAAATGGGTCCTTCCCGTTGATGCTAGCGATTGATTTGGATGCTCAACTAGGAGCCCCGTCCCTCTCAACCGTTGCCCATGGTCACCTTGTTTCTTGTTTGCTTTGTCTCCATGTAGTCCGTTGACTACATCAAGCAAAGCTTGTTGCTTTGCTCAATTGCACGCTCCACAACCACACTCGCTGCGGAGACCCCTTTTTCTTGTACAAGGCACTCCATCATCGCCCCCTTTTTCATTTTCTTTGTTGCCGTTGCAAGCTGATAGTTTTCTCGTTGGTTACTAGCCAACCACCCTTATGTTATGCCACTAGGCCTCGCTCCACCTTGCTGTCATGGCAGAGCCTTGTGGCCACCATACTTGCCATTGTTGTAAGCCTTTAGGCTAGCTTGCCATCGGAACGAGCTGGTGTCATGTCGAACGTTGATGATGCTCACCCCCCCCCTTACGTGCGGCTCCCCTCTTGCGCCTGTAGTTTTTTCCTAAAATCAAGCGTGCATCTTGTTTTTCTTCTTTTTTCTTGGTCACGTTGTTTGTGTAAGTTGCGCTCCACTGCTTGATCTGCAAGGGCTCCGTTGCCTAATTGTAGCTCAAGAGCCAATTTTGGCATCTAGTGTTCCCTTTTTTCTTTTTTCTCTAAAACCACTGCTCCGAGCCTGTAGTTCACTTGATGCAGCCAAAAGGAAAAAGTAGTGAGCTCTACTTATGATCAGAGCTGCTTTGAAAAGGAATAATGTAATTGCCTACTGCGGGCGGTTGTTTCTTCTCTTGTTACTTCTTTTGCTTCATTGTTCCATCGACAGTTGGAAAAGGAGAATCCAAGGTGGGTAGAAGTAAATCTGCATCCCCATCCTTTTCAAGAGAAGAAGATCCCAAAACTAGGTTTTGACAAATTCCAAGAAAAATCTGATTTGGATAGTTTTCCTTAATCCACCACGCTACCCGTAGCGCACTTCACATGTCTTCCATTTTTTTCCTTTTCAATACTATGATTTTTGTTGCTTGTTTGTTCTACCTTTCACAAGGCACCGCAATATTGGTTGGCGTATAGCTTTGATTCCCATGATGGACGAGCTTAGCCACATAGCTCTTGATGGTGAAGAGCTTTTGTGTGATTGTGCTGAGACCTTGCACTCCTATCCACATTTAACAATTATAGAAACTATTCTAATACTGCTCTGGTTTCAGCTACGTGACCAGTTTCCCTTGAAAATGCTACTTCATGAGTGAGATTTGCGGTTATGAGGAGTGAGCTTGCCTCCACAAAAGTTTGCCTTGGGATGGAAATGTGAGGAGAAGGTCGACGTCACATTTAGTCAAACTTGAGTCCAAATTTCTTTGACGCTTTTCCTCCATCTACCACCCAAAGATTTTTCCACGGAGCAGAGCAGCTCCGCTTGTGCATGCCACCTGACATCAAGTGGACTTAAAACTTCCATCTCTCAACCCGACATGATTTTAACATGGAGCACAACTGCTCCAATTTCACATGCCACCTGTCACATGGTGGACTTCGTACGTCCACTGCCACTTTAGCTAGATTTTTGCATGGAGCGCAACTGTTCATTTGTGCATCCCACCAGTCCCTTGGCGGGTTTATTGCATCCACTTTTTGCTCTCGTAGGAACTTATCTACTTCTTAGCTTCTTGCATTGCAGACTCTTTCAAGAACTTAACCAACACCTTTGCTTTCCATCCCCCTTATTCTATACTCTTCTTTCTCATTACTTTGACAAAGCAAAAGGATGCTATCACTTTTGGCTGCTACAACTACTTTTGATGTCAACGTTCTTGCCTCTTAATGTGCTAAGGAGTTGAAACTTACTTGGCAACTTAAAAGAGGGTAGAGTTCTCTTCGAATGAAGGATGCATACTTGCAAGTACTACCATGGCCAAGTTTGAAGTTCCAGACATTGATGTGGTCTCCTTTTTATTATTGTTACTGTCGAAGGTTTTTCCTTTGACAAGGCATTGCCTTTGGATCTACACCTACTTGCAATTGCTAAGCACCACCGTCATGATTTGCACAACCATAGTGTTACACATTATGACTCTGATTGCTCCATTTCGTCATGAAACCCGTTGCAATTGTGCTTCTACTACACTTGCCGGTGCTATTTCTTTAACCAAATGGTGCGTTGGGCTCCCACACTTTTTTCTTAGATGGTCCCTTATTTCTAATTCTATTTCTTCCTCGTCTACTCCTTGCTTCCTGTCATGGATCTAAATTTGCGGTTATGGGAGCAGCATAGTGTTGACAAGCCTTTCTCCCTTGGTGTGCTCATCACTTTTGCAACAATGGTGGTGGCCTTCCCCAGAACTACCACCATGATGCCTCCTCTTGTAGCAATTTTGTGTCGATACAATTGTAGCCTGTGAGCTCATTCTTTGATCTCCCACATTATCGTGCCTCCATATAGTAGTACGATTTAATGCTCTTGTAAACTGTACACTAGCTTCTCTATGGGAACCTGTTGTTTTGGCTATGCATATTGATGTTGCGCAAGCTACGTACAAGCTGATGATTAGTCAGCTTGTCAAGTGCTTTCAGGGTCACGTCAACCTCTGGTCGCTGCCAAAGAATTCCACCTTGCTTTTACATAAGGTGTAATTCCTTGAGACGCATCCATCTCAGGTATCCTGTTGGAATATCACCTTTTCGGTAATCGTTTGTACTAAGTAAAATGCAGCATGAGAACTTTGTCCAGGATGCGGAGCTGTTGTTTGCTTTGTTTGTCTACTTCTGGATGTTTGACAAGGTGTCCAACCCTGTGACCACTAATACCAACACTTTCCTTTCAAGTAGGCACAATCATTACGCCTACTACTTGTCGCTACAAGGCTGCTCATGGCAGATTGGTTCTTTGGTCACCACTCCACCCTTCATGAGCTCCTACAAGACGGCCGCTTGCCTTGGCTCAAAGACAACCTAGGTTATTACTAATAGCTTCACTGCTTGCAACTCACAAAGTAATGCATGCAGTGATGTCGACAATCCTGACATCATCACATGAGGGTTTGAAAAAGTACCATTACTTGTCATTCGCGACTACTTCAGGCTCTACAAAGCCTGCATGTCTTGACCATTGCAATGGTGTCGTTGTGCAAAATTCATGGGATACCACAAGGGTCTATACGTTTCCTCCATGAGCACATGATGCTGACTTTGTCTACGAAGGACAGACATGCTCTGGCACATCTAGAGACAAACTGAGCTCTCACTTTAGTGTAGATGATTAATGTGACGCTGATGAAGCATCATTCAGGTATAAGGCCTCATTTTGTTGCTAGATCTACGCCACTTGACCTTCAAGTTGCGCTTCCTCTATAGCTAGTAGCACATAGGCATGTAGTTACCATTAGTAAAGGAACTACTACTTGCCAATCTAGTGTTGTAGATCTATGCATTTATGCTTGAAAGCTTGCTCCCTAGCTGTACCATGCAAACCTACATGAAATAGTGCTGGAACGAGTGCCATAATGGCACCTCCATTTAAGCATGGCTCGATCACATAAAGTTGTGTCATACTCATAGTTGCGGATCATCTCAATGGAATCTGCACCAGCATGAGATCTTGTGGCATAAACTATGCCATATATGCCCATGGGACTACTGTAGTTCACGACGATGGTAGTTGTGGTTGTTGAAAAAGGTGCTTAAAATACACTTGCTATAGAATCTGGGACATTTATAGCTGAAGTTGTGAATGGTGACCTTCAGATCTCATGCGCTCCTCCTTGGAAGGTAAGAACGCAAGATGCCTATCACTCAACTACAACTACAAGGCTTTGTTTTCATGTAAACAACCTTGGCGTGCCCTTGTCTAAAGCACCTTCTCTCTAAAGAACTTTGCCTCCTGAGCTAGTGCTTGCCCCCTCCCTAGACAACGTCCTTTGTCCATGCATAAGCTTTGCATTAAAAGGTCATTCAGCTGATCAGAGTCCATGTGTGGGACCTCCATATAGAGGTCGCTAAAAGCATCCTCAATGACTCCATGTGTGTAGGGTCACCATGTCATGCGTTCACCCTACCACTATTGAGTGATGACAGTTATTATCATCCTATGAAGCTTGAGCTCTACTTGTAACTTCTTCTGATCTACACCAAACAATTACTATGATACCATGTTGGCTTTTTTTTAGCCTATAGTGACAAAGTTAACGCATGCTCTAATGTAGTAAGCGGTCCTTGCTGCTACCTAGGATCTTTGCACCTAGCAAGATATCCGTGTCCTCCAAAGTGAAAGCACAAGATTCAGATTAAACTTGAAGTTGCAAAGAAGGTCAAGTACAATTATCATATAAGGAAATAGCAAAAAATCACAACCTAGCTCCATTCTTTATAACAATCTACCCCATCCACAGGCCCAACACCTTGCGAGGCCATCAAGGTTGTCCTCGCAAGAGCCGCAACACGATCACCATGCTCTCAACTGAAATGTCCTCTAGTTTGTCAAATGATTGCAGACATTTCTAGCCAAGATGGCAGAGTACGATGGATTACTAGGTCTTCAAAGGAGAACTCCATCAAGACACGTAGCTTTTGACTCCCCAAATCACACTGACAAATCACCTTGCTTACCAAAGTCTCTGAATTCATCAGTGCACCTATCAAGGGGGAATTTTAGAGTGAGAGATAACTAGGCTGGCCGAAAGCTTCAACATGGAAGATTCGGTTTGACAATTTGAGGTCTTTGCACAAAGTTACAGATTTTCATCCGCAAATGCTCAGGTGTAGCTCGGCTAAGAATTCTTAATGTACAGGCCAGATTTAGTTTTGGCATCTAGCTCAAAAGGGGACAAGCAGCCTCAATTTATGTGTTGCATGCAAAGCAAGGCTCTACATGCCTCCTAGCCTACCTCGGTCAGTAAGTACGTAGTGCAGACAAGCACTACTCAGTACTTGGCCCAGACCACTAAGGGTAGGGTTACACACGACCACACTTTTTGAACCGTTTGCATTAGCACATATAGAAAGAGCTGTGGAGTAGGGACACCTCATCATCAGGTGATGATTGCACAACTCAACATTGCATCAAATACCATATGCACGACTCAACATAGCATTAGCTACCACATGCACGACTGAACAACAGCATGAGCTACTTAATACACGACTAAGCAGCTACATGCTTAGCCAAAAGTGGGGACCGCCCTATGTAAGCGGGAACATGCGTGACTGGGCAGCTCAAACCACTGCCAACTTAGCAACCTTCAAAAGCTTTCTTGTGGAGGAAAGTGCGTGCCTTGGACCAAGAAGATTGCTTAAGGAGGAAGATATGAGCTTGAAGTAGGAGGTTTCCCCAGGGAACAAGCAACTGGTCAACTTTCCAGGATCCCAATACAAAAGTAGACTTGACCTAGTTAGCCCAGTAATTGTACTAGTAACTCCAATGGTCAATCTAGTAACAAGTCTAATAGTAACTCCGGTACTAACTCCAAAAGTAACTGCATTATGAACTCTCGCAATAAATGTAGTTGAACCAAGCACAACTTAGCAAGTGACTTCATCAGCTGAGCAAACTCTATTGTCAGCATCTGTAATTGTGCCAGACAATGCCTTAGACCGAGACTTTACAGTTGCTCTCATTTCAAGACCCAAGTAAGCTTGGTAGTAGTCTACTAGCGTAGGGATGAGGAGTTATGGTTAATCACCCCATTTTTATACACTCCATTACCTATGTATTCTACTCCTCTATTGTCTTTCGATCCTAGAGGTTAACTATTATGTATGGACTTGTCAAATCACTTGTTTCTTACTGAACAAGTGTCTTTTTATATTAAGAAAGACTATTAATACTTTCTGGATAAGTTATAATTCTTCTTATCCGTTTCTTCAAAAACATATTGAGCATATTCTAAGGAAACCTGTTCATGTCCTTGAAAGTCTTACTGGGCACATGTATCATACATAACATGTGATCAAAACGTACATCAAACTACATTTCATTATTCATAGGAGAACGTGTCACTTGGTTCTTTACCTGAAATTCACAAGGGCCGTGAACGTCATTCGCTCGACCTCGATTTTGGTCCCTCCCCCCAAAAACACATCGAGTGTATTTGGGGAGTGTATCGAGCGGTGTATCGTACGTATGCTAAGAATATACACAAGAGTATTTGTACAGTTGTGTACTAATGCAACTCTCCTCTACATACACTTCCCAATACACCCCTCCAAAACACTTCGTAGTTGGGGGAGGGGAAGATGGAGGAGACTAACCCCAAAATCCACCCTCAAAAGTGGAAAGTGTATTGGATGAGTGGATCTTTGAGTGTATTCGATAGACAACCAAAACAATACACAAGTTTCTTTTTGTATCAATGATAAAAAAATAGATACGGAGCATGAATCGTGACATTGCTGATGTGTCACTATTGGCACTGTGCGATCTAAGATCAGCACCCTGACTATATCCCCCCCTTCAACACCTCTAGTGTATTGGGGGAGTGTATCGGGGTGTGTATCTTGCATACCCTAGAAAAGGTACATGAGTATATTTTTACACGTGTGTACAAATGCAACCCCTCTCCACGTACACTTCTCAATACACCCCCCTAATACACTTTGACTTCGGGGAGGGGGTGGAGACTAGTCCCACCACCCCCCCTCAAAAGTGGAAAGTGTATTGGGTGAGTGTATCTGTGAGTGTATTGGATAGACAACCAAATCAATACACAAGTGTATATTTGTCTCAATGATACAAAACAAAATCCATAGCATCGATCGTGACATTACTTGTGTATCATCATTGGCATAGTACGATGTAAGAATCAACATCCCGAATGGATCCCTCCCCTCCTCCCCCCCTCAAGACACCTCTAATGTATTGGAGAAGTGTATCGCGGGGTGTATCTTGCATATCATGAAAAACATACACAAGTGTATTTGTACACTTTTGTATAAATACGACCCTTCTTTGGATACACTTCCAAATACACCCCCCTAATACACTTCAACTTCGGGGGAGGGGGGGAGACTAGTCCCACCCCCCCTGAAAAATGGAAAGTGTATTAGGTGAGTGTATCTGTGAGTGTATTGGATAGACAACCAAAACAATACACAAGTTTATTTCTGTCCCAATGATACGAAAACATATCCAGAGCGTTGATAGTGACATCACTTTTGTATCACTATTGGCACGGTAAGATTTAGAAACGGCACTCCACCTAGATTCCTCCCCCCCTTCCACGACATGTGTAGTGTATTCGAGTAGTGTATAGGGGGTGTATCGTGCATACCCTAAAAAAAATACACAAGTGTATTTGTACACTTGTGTACAAATACGGCCCCTCTCTAGATACACTTCCCAATACACCCTCCTAATACACTTTGACTTCAGGGGGGGGGAGGGGGAAGAGGAGACTAGTCCCACCACCTACCCCCCCTCAAAAGTGGAAAGTGTATTGGGTGAGTGTATCTGTGAGTGAATTGGATAGACAACCAAGACAATACATAAGTGTATTCTTGTCCCAATGATACGACAATAGATCGAGAGCGTTGATCGTGACATTGTCCATATCTCACCGTCAACACGATGCAATGTAAGAAACGGCACCTCAACTTCATCCCTCCTCCTCACTCCCAAGACACCTCTAGTGTATTGGGGGAGTGTATTGGGGGATGTATCTTGCCTACCCCAAAAAACGTACACATGTGTTTTTGTACACTTATGTACTAACCCTGCCCTCCTCCAGATACACATCCGAATATACCCCCATATACACTTTCACTTAAGGGGGAAGGGGTTGGGGGAACAAACGTCCAGCTTCACCTTGTTACTCTCAAACATCCAGTCACTCATTCTATTGCATGGTGTCCACACTACGCCTCTACATGATGAGGTTCAATTATGTGCACATATACATATTGCAAGCATTACAACATCTTTTGGAAAGTACAAAACTGGGTTCAAATTTAGAGAAACAAATGTTGAAGTGATTTGCGACATGTATTCTTAATCCTGTAACTAATTGCTTTTTAAGGGAGTGTAATTCTCAAGAAAGTTCCATGAAAACATTTTAGTCATGTACATAGAAATTAATTTGTGCATAATTATAGTAAGCCATTTATGAGAAACATTGTCAACTCTCCACGTTTTTTCTTTGAAGGATCCTCACCATATGTTTCAATCTTGTACACTAGTTATGAAGTATGTGGATTTGGGGTGATTAGGCATAAATGGGCATGAGGACGCCCCTCCTGACTACCTGAAGGCCTGAATACTTTGCAATGGTGGAAGACTACTTGTAAAACTCAAGATACCTTACTTAAGCTATCTTACTTGACATTGCCCATCTATCGGCCACGATTTTTGTCTAAGCATGAGAGCTTGCAATTAGTGTCTAGCCTGAGCTCTGCTTTACATAACTCATTTTTTCTGGTTTGTCAAATTGTGTTGAAGTCTCCCTCTGTTGACCGTATGTATTTGGTAGTGCTCAGTTAGCCTGTTTAGGAGGGTCTAGAAGCTCTATGTTCTGTTTCAATTCCCTTTTATACATATAGTAAGCCTAGTAACACTTTACAATCTTGTCTAGGACTGTTTGAAATCCTCTTATGAACTGGAAGCCATCTCACTTAAAGTTATGGTGACTTTGTCGAGACTATTGGAAGAAGAGTCTAGACGGCCTTACAAGGTGGTGTGCCTTAAGATGGGGTAGGTCGTGTCAGAGTATATAGTTGAGTTGTGATTTCCTATAGTTCTTGTGTACCATTTTCGTACTTGATAGTCTTTTCAACTAAATGTTCAATTTAATTCTGTTGCCTTTACTTTGGAGTACGGAGATAGCTTGCTGGGTACATGGATCCAAGATTGCAACTAGGACCCTTTAGTACATCAGAGCTCTCAAAAACCAAACATACCTTAGCCATGGGGAAGCTTCATGAAGTTCCACAATACATCTTCTCCCTAAGGTACTTTTACCAAGGCTTTCTTGTTACTCATTTCATGATACCAAATGATCATTTTTGGTCATTGGATTACCGTCACCATGAAGTTTGGACTAGGGATCTTGATATGACTTGTCAACATGGCAATGATGAAGACATTCTTAGTGGTTTTCTAGAACTAGTAATTCAGGTTGATCCTTATCATTTACCTTGATACCATGTTATGCTTCTGGGAGTGTCACATGTGGTCCCACATTACCACCATCTTTGTGCTCAATAACACATGTTTTGAACTCCAAGAGGCATGTAATGTCTTCATGCGCATGCTTTTACACAAACCTGATGTTACATCGTTGAAGGTTTTTCTAGTAGATATCATCCAGTCCTTTAAAGGACACAAATGTATGCAAAGCTACACGTGGTACATTTATGACGTATTCATGAAATCTTTTTGGAGCCTCCTATTCAAGTTTTGACTAGGCCATGATGAAGCAGAGAGTTAGTGTAGATATCTCTTCATCTAACATGTTTGTGTGTGTGTGTGTGTGTGTGTGTGTGTGTGTGTTTGCGTGCTTGTGTGTGTTTTGTGCGTGTGCATTTTTGTATGTGCATGTTCACGGGTACACACACACACACACATGTGTGTGTGTGTGTGTGTGTGTGTGTGTGTGTGTGTGTGTGTGTGTGTGTGTCTATTTGTGTTTGTTCCTTTCTATTCCTTTATCTATCTATATCAACCTTTTATATGAATTTTTTTCTATGTGAATGTCTGCGGCTCTCTATTCTTAGTCTCTCTCTCTCTCTCTATCTCTCTCTCTGTCTCTCTTTCCTTCTCTCTCTCTCTCTCTCTCTCTCTCTCTA
>SZWC01009221.1:94166-104308 GCA_023375785.1 Penium margaritaceum | reverse complement strand
CTGTGCCGGCCTCGCCGAGAAAGGGGCGAAAGTCAACGACAGTCTCGCGTGGCATGGCGTAGAGAAGTCCTTGCATGGCCCGGGCTACTGTCAGCACCTGTGCTGGATCTGTAGGCTGGTATGGGCTGTGGTAGTAAGGCCACACTCCCTCGGAAGTGGCCCACACCTGAAACAGGATCTCCCAGCAGTCAAATCCATCCTCGCTGATGTACCGTGGAGGTGGTGCCTCAAAGTCCTTTGCCTGCCGCTCCGTGGGGAGAGCAACCGCATGCTGAGGAGGGCGAGAGACAGGGAAAACTCCTGGAAGGGGATGATCACCGGGGAAGTCAGGTGATGGTCGTATCGGGGACAACGGTGGAGGTCGGATACCCGTCTGCAGCTGACGGAGACGCTCCTATAGAAGACGAATCTCCCGCTCCTGGGAATCATCCTCGAAGCCTCGCATGAATGGCTCGTCATCAAGGAGGTCCGCAGGTGGTGGAGAAACCACACCAGGAGGTGAAGCACGCGGAGCACCTGTCACGGCCACCTAGGTCGAGTGCTGGGTGGAGGCCGCAACGCCGGCAGCTCCCTCAGAAGTCCGCGAAGGAGCAGTGGACTGAGCACGCAGGAGCTCAGACAACGTGCGGATCGCGTGAGTGTGCTCTCACTGCAGACGACGCATCTCCTCCTGCTAGCTGCGCAGGTCCGCAATGGCCTGCGAGCGAGGGCTCAATACTCCTGAAGAAGAGGAGGAGGGATCACCTGGTCCCTTATCCTTGTCGTCGGGCGAACTCATGTCGCCGCTCACTATGGGACGACAGGTCAAGTTTGCCGGATTTCAAAACCGTCTGCGTTTCTCAGAGAGTTGAAACCCTGGCAACGTTTGACTTTTCGGGTGAAAATTTGGCCAAGTGTAATGCTGATGTCAGCAAGTGGTTGCTGATGTCAGCACGAACTGATGACGTCAGCAATCAACAATGCTGACGTCAGCTCGTTCCCTTTCTTTTTCTTGTAACGGTTCTGCCGCGTGTGGGGCCGCCTCGCAGTGGCGCGCGGCAGCTCCGCGGAAGCTGGGGAGCACCTTCCGCCCAGCTCTTGCTGCAGTTGTGCTGTCAGCTGCAGCAGCAGCTGCGTAGGTGCGTGTGTAGCGGTGGCAGCAGCGGCTGCGCTGCCGCTGCTGCTGCTGCACGCGGCTGCTGCTGCTGCTGCGTGCTGCAGCTGCTGCTGGCTGCCACCGCCGCGCGCTGCTACTGGCTGCCGCCGCCGCGCGCTGCTGCTGCTGCCACTGCTGTACTGCTGCTGCCGCCGCGACTGCCGCTACTGCTGCTGTGCCGCTGCCGCTGCTGCGCTGCTGCTGCCGACGCTGCTGCTATGCTGCTGCCACCACCGCTGCCGCCACGCTGCTGCTGCGGCCGCTGCTGCTGCGCTGCTGCCACCGTCGCCTCTGCTGCTGCTGCTCTGCTGTTGCGGCTGTGGGAAAGCGGTTGCATGCACCGCAGCCGCCACACACCTCTGTGTGGCGGTACGCGCCGCTGCTGCTGCCTCAGCAGCTGCGATCTCACGTGGTGGGTGGAGTACGTGGATGGCGACCGGCCGTCTCCAACAGATCCCAGAAAAGCTCTGCTGCAACGGTGACTCTCACTGTTGCTGCTCTGCTGCGTCTCTGCTGCGCAGCTCAGTGAGAACTGTCTCACTGCTCTGATACCATGAGAAAGTGGGTAGAAGCTTCCCAGAAACACAGCCGCTGACCTGGCGTCAATGCCTGGTCAGACGGTGACGACAGTCACAGGTCGTACACACAACAGCAAGGGTTTGGCTAGGAGACACAAGGCACAGTGTCAGAATGCTTCAGTATAGCATATGCAGAAAGAAATGACAACTGACAGGTCCAAGGCATAAATACCTGCCGCAGCGCACGGTGGGTGTTGCACGCGGCAGTCCAAGAGCTGTCCTAAAACTGGCCCAAAACCATTTTTTTGGCCGTAACTCTGCGCACACATGTCAGAATCCTACGCCGTCTAAACCTAGACGTGCAGAATCAAAAGACGGACGCAGCGACTGGTGACATGCATGCATCCATCGACTGGCAGTGAGCATACAATGCAAAAACATGCAAATAGGCCTCATGGCCAGTCCGCCAAAGGGCGCCTGCAAGACGTAGGAGAGAAAGTGCGTGGAAGCTTCCTAGCAACACAGCCGTTGACCGGGCGTCAGTGCCTGGTCAGACGGTGACGACAGTCACAGGTCTTACACACAATGGCAAGGGTTTGGCTAGGAGACACAAGGCACAGTGTCAGAATGCTTCAATATAGCATATGGAGAGAGAAATGACAACTGACAGGTCCAGGGCATAAATGCCTGCCGCGACGCACGGCGGGTGTCGCACGCGGCAGTCCAAGAGCTGTCCTAAAACCGGCCCAAAACCACTGTTTTGGCCGTAACTCTGCGCACACATGTCAGAATCCTACGCCGTCTGAACCTAGACGTGCAGAATCAAAAGACGGACGCAGCGACTGGTCACATGCATGCATCCATTGACTGACAGCGAGTATACAATGCAAAAACATGCAAATGGGCCTCATGCCCAGTCCGCCGAAAGGCGCCTGCAAGACGTAGAAGGCACAGCAAGGAGTCCCGGTGACATCTTGAGCTCTGGAACAGTGGTCGGTCAGCTCCAGGCGGGTTGTCCGCCGCCTGTCTTCGCGCTGGTGTCACCAGGGCCGCCTGCCTCAGGGATCTGCATGAGTATGGACACGGCCGAGTGGTCATAGTAAACTGTACAGGAACGGCACAAAGCACAACACTCCCCCATGACCCGATGGTACGCATGTCCATACGCGTGCAGCACTGGTACAACCACATAGTGAGTGACACAGACAGATGAGATGCCAACGTACATCCCACACTAAACCACTATCATGCACGGGGCAAAGCCCAACAGAATGAATGGCCACCAGGAACTTTCCGCGGGCGAGTGCTTTTGTCAAGAAATCAGCACGCTGCAAGTCAGTGCCAACCCACATGATGGAGATCACTCGTCGCTCCACCAGATCACGAACAAAGTGATGCTCAACCGCAATGTGCTTTGTGCGAGCATGAAAAACACCAGAGTTCTCCGCAATGGCGAGAGCACTCTGGTTGTCGCAACGCATCACAATGGTGGGTACTGATTGCCCAAGCTCAAGAAACAAGCGCTGCAGCCAAACCGCCTCAGCAGCCCCTGCCCCCAAAGCCACATACTCTGCCTCCGACGAGCTACGTGCGATGCAGCCCTGCTTCCCGCTTCGCCAAGACAAAGCGGTACCACCAAACAGAAACACGTAGCCAGTGCGACTGCGCCCGTCAGGGCTCCAAGCCCAGTCGTTGTCAGTGTAGCAGTCAAGGACCACCGAACACTGCCGACGAAAGCAGAGTCCGAGATACGGCGTGGAGGCCACGTACCGTACCTCTCGCACAGCCGCGTGAAGGGCTCTTGCACGTGGAGCCTGCGAGAACTGAGCGAGGAGGTTGACGGCAAACGCGATGTCGGGACGCGTGGTAGTGGCCAGGTACATCAGAGATCCGATAAGACGGAGGTACAAGGTCACGTCCACTGTCTCCCCCAGCTGTGTAGGGTCATCCACCTTGAGGGCATCCTGCCCATCAGGTGTGAGGGGTGTGGAAGCAGTGGGCACTGCACCAAGGAGGTCGTTAAAGCGCTCCCCCATGACTCGTGCGTATCGTGCCTGATGCAGAAACAGTGTCGGATGTCCGCAACCTCGCACGATCTCCATACCAAGAAACACCGATGCAGGACCGAGGTCCTTCATCCTGTAGGCGGTCTGCAGGACAGCCTTGGCCTCCTTCATGGCCTGTAGGGATGGAGACGCGATCAGAAGGTCATCAACATAGACCAAGATGGCGGTGAACCGCTCGGGTGTCGGTAGGATGAAGAGTGAGGGGTCTGCCTCGCTCTGTACGTATCCTGCGCGAGTCAAGGTGCCAGTGATCTCCCGGTTCCAACACCGTGGAGACTGCTTGAGGCCGTAAAAGGACTTGCGCAAGCGCCAGACCTTTTCACCGTCCTCAAAGCCTGGTGGCTGAGTCACGTAAATCTCGTCATCCAAAGAGCCATGGAGGAACGCATTGTTCACATCCATCTGGTATAGTTCCCAGTCATGGTGAGCCACTACACCGAACAGAGCTCGAGTTGAGGTCATGCGGCCGACACGGGCAAAGGTGTCATTACAGTCAACTCCCTCAATCTGAGAGAACCCCTTGACGACCAAGCGGGCCTTGTAGCGTTCCAATGAGCCATCCGGCTTCACTTTCTTGCAAAAGACCCACTTGACCTGAATCGTCTTCCTCCCAGGGGGAAGGTCGACCAGCTCGTAGACTCTGTGCTCTCGGATGGCGCGAAGTTCATCCTCGCAAGCAGCTCGCCAGGCCTCAGCATCCTACGATGAGAAAGCCTCCCTCAATGTGCCCGGGTCAGGCGCCACAGAGGGGGAACTCTGCGTGGCAGGTGCACATGCCTCAGTGTCAGGTCTGACGGCTACGAGATCAGCTGCTGCGTCACAGGCGATATGGAACTCGCGAGTGAACAGGTCGTGTCCTATAGGGCACGCTAGGTGTACCTCTAAAAGCTCAGTGCGTACACTCAGGCCTAAGGCCTTTGTGCCTGGATCACCGCTCGCGATGCTGCGAGAGGAGCGCCTGGGTACGGGACCCGACGCTTGCTGAGCTCCAGAATCTAGTGGTCGAAGGCGACCACCGGGCTCACGGGAGTAAACGGAGGTCAAGGGGCGCACCTCAGGCTCAGGAACAGGTACGACCACAGCGACAGGTACGACCTCAGCTGGTGAGTGCTGAGATGAGGCAGCCGGAGATGCCGTGCGAGGGGAAGCGTGTGTGGGGGACACTGAGCTCGGAGGGACACTGAGACAGGAGTGTCAGGCAACGTAGGGACAAGAGTGGGCTCAGCTGGGTCAGACACCGGATCAGGGGTGCCAATGGACACAGGTGATGATGCAGGAGGAGGTGTGAGAGCAGCGGTACCTGTGGGGTGTGAAACAGGCTGAGCAGGCGGGATATCTAGACCAACGGCAATCATAGCCGGGTCATCAAGTGCTGGAGATCGAGACGGGACTCAAGCGGACACATCAGCCTGACGAGAAATGGTCACTGGCGGAGTAGTCTCCCCCATCAGACGAGGACCCTCACAGGAAGGGACATGAGCTGTGGAGAGCGCTGTGATCGAAGCCAGATCACGGTATGGGAGAGACTAAAAAAACAGCGCGTCACGGGACTCAATGACACGACGGCGAGTGGGGTCCCAAAAGCGCCAGGCCTTCGACTGCGGGGAGATGCTGATGAAAGCACACAAGCCACCCCGGGGGGAGACCTTGGACCCCTGCTGGTCCTCGGTGTACCACACGGAGGCCAGGGAACCCCAGACGCGCACGAGACGAAGATCAGCACGGTGGCCAAACCAGAGCTCGTACGGTGTACCGTGATCCAGAAGCGGACCATGCGGGAGGCGGTTCCAGACCCACGTCATGTAGGCAAAGCCCTCGAAGGCGAAGGACTCCGGGAGACCACACTCACACCGCATGGCACGGACCACATCCTCCATGGTGCGGTTCCAGCGCTCAGAGACACCGTTCTGCTGTGGGGTGGCAGGAGCGGAGACCTGGTGAAAAATACCGTGCACAGCAAAGAAGGAGTCCATCTCACCGAGGAACTCGCCGCCGAGTTCCGAGCGAAAGGTATGCAGCGTGTGGCGAGACTGACGCTCAGCCATCACGAGCCAGAGCCGAACCGCAAGGGCGGCGTCGCTCTTCTCGCGTAGACTGTAGACCCACCGCATCCGGGTGAAGTCATCAGTCAACGTCAGAACATACCGTCCCCTCTCAGACAGGGACTCGACCGGGAGAGGACCAAGCAGGTCGGAGTGGACCAACTCGAGTGGCCTCAGCGCTCGGGAACACGAATCAGGATAAGTGCACCAGTGCATCTTTCCCTGAGCGCAAAAAAGACAGTCGGTCTTGGGTGGCTTCTCGAAAGAAGCCACGTCAAGACCAAGAGCGGGCTGTGTCCGGATGAGCTTTGACACAGTGTCGGAGCCCACGTGACACAGACGTCGGTGCAGCAACCGTTGGTGTTCCGGGGTTAGAACACCAGTGACAAAAACGCGGCCAGAGGAGGAGGGAGAGCAAGGGGAGGAGGGCCGAGCAATGTGGTACAAATCATCTACGACTGAAGCACGCAGGACAATGCTACGGGTGTCAAGAGCAGTCACAGTCGCTGAATCAGCGGTATGCTCAACGGAGAGACCCATCAGAGTGCAGGCACGCACAGACAGCAAACTGAGCTCAAGATCAGGCACAAACAGCACGTCGGAGAGATACAGGGGGCCAGACGGACCATCGAAGCATACAACCCCAACACCGTGGACCAGTAAGGACTGACCAAAGCCTGTACGAACAGAACGGACAGTCGTGACGGGACCAAGTACTAAAAAGTCACTACGATGACACGTCATGTGGTAGGTGGCACCGGAATCGATGATCTAAGTGCCATCGGAGTCACGACTGGTGGACGTCACTGTACAACGAGCAATGGAACACTCGGCATCAGAGGGACGCTGAGCCGTCAGTGGGAAGAAACGACGTACATCACGAAGGTGAGACTCATGAATCCAGTCAGTGCAGTCAGGCCCATCATCATCACATGCGGACGGTGCTCCCCCACACGTGTCATCACGAGTCACGAGGACGGACGAACAAGCAGTCTGCGACCCACTCGACGATGACAACACACTCGCACCTACCTGAAAGAGAAGCGCCAAAAGATGACGGAGCTCGGCGATCGTGCGGTCACGTGGGTCTGGATCACTGCTTCTCACCGGTGAGGATGCAAGAACAGGTGCAGTCGTGGTTGTCGCGCATCCAGAGGAGTGTGCAGTTGACGTGCCAGACGCCGTGCGGGCAGCATGGGCAGCCTGAAGTCCGTGAGTGATGCGCTCCCAATCAAGCGGCTGCTGGCACTCGGTGTAGCGATGGGCACCTCCACAGTTATAGTAGTGCACGGAACGGCCACTGCTACCACTGGATGACGACTGACCCGATCCGCGCTTCCTATTCTTCTTCTTCCCCTGGGTGACTGCGGCAACGCCCTGCATCTGCGTGGGTGTAGACGGGGTCGAAGAGGAGGAGGAAGATGAGGTCGTGATGGAGGTAGATGAGGGTGACTGCAGGAGGGAAGATGGTGGTGAGGCGAGGACTGCTGCAGCGAGGGAAGTCTCCTGATGTGCTACTACTGCCTCACGAGCCGACGTCACCTGGAGGAAAAGCTGGTGGGCCCAAGGGAGCAGCTGCAGGGTGGCTAAGAAAGGCTCGAGAGCAGTGTCGCTGAACCGTGTGAATATGTCGGTGTACTCGAGGCGAACTCCGAGCATGATCGTCTGAAGTGCCCACAGCTGTGTGCCCCGTGAGGTCCCCAGACGCGTGTAGATACGCATGGCACGTGGCCAGTAATCCGCCGCAGGCTCCGCTGGTCCCTGACGGAGTGAGTGGGAGGCACGAATGTGTGACGCACGCGTGGCGTGCGTCTCTGCGGCCAAAAGGGACAACGCCAAATCCCAGCCTCCACTAGGATCAGCTCCGGTGCCTGTGCCAGCCTCGCCGAGGAAGGGGCGGAAGTCAACGACAGTCTCGCGTGGCATGGCGTAGAGAAGTCCTCGCATGGCCCTGGCTGCTGTCAGCACCTGTGCTGGATCTATAGCCTGGTATGGGCTGTAGTAGTAAGGCCACACTCCCTCGGAAGGGGCCCACACCTGAAACAGGATCTCCCAGCAGTCAAATCCATCCTCGGTGATGTACCGTGGAGGTGGTGCCTCAAAGTCCTTTGGCTGCCGCTCCGTGGGGAGAGCAACCGCAGGCTGAGGAGGGCGAGAGACGGAGAAGACTCCTGGAAGGGGGTGATCACCGGGGAAGTCAGGTGACGGTCGTATCGGGGACACGGGTGGAGGTCGGATACCCGTCTGCAGCTGACGGAGGCGTTCCTGTAGGAGACAAATCTCCCGCTCCTGGGAGTCATCCTCGAAGCCTGGCATGAATGGCTCGTCATCAAGGAGGTCCGCAGGTGGTGGGAAATCCACACCGGGAGGTGAAGCAGCCAGGGCACCTGTCACGGGCACCTGAGCCAAGTGCTAGGTGGAGGCCGCAACGCCGACAGCTCCCTTAGAAATCCGCGGAGGAGCCGTGGACTGAGCGCGTAGGAGCTCAGTCAGCGTGCGGATCGTGTCAGTCTGCTCTCGCTACAGACGACGCATCTCCTCCTACTAGCTGCACAGGTCCTCAATGGCCTGCGAGCGAGGGCTCAATACCCCTGAAGAAGAGGAGGAGGGATCACCTCGTCCCTTGTCCTTGTCGTCGGGCGAACTCATGTCGCCGCTCACTAAGGGACGACAGGTCAAGTTTTCCGGATTTCAAAACCCTCTGGGTTTCTCGGAGAGTTGAAATGCTGGCAACTTTTGACTTTCCGGGTGAAAACTTGGCTAAGTGTAATGCTGACGTCAGCAAGTGGTTGCTGACATCAGCACGACTTGATGACGTCAGCAATCAACAATGCTGACGTCAGCTCGTCCCCTTCCCTTTTTTTGGTCACAGGTCTGCCGCTGCGCAGTGGCGCACGGCAGCTCCGCGAAAGGTGCGCAGCAGCTTCCGCCCAGCTGCTGCTGCAGCTATGCTGTCAGCTGCAGCAGTAGCTGCGTAGCTACCTGTGCAGCGGTGGCAGCAGCGGCTGCGCTGCTGCTGCTGCTGCGCGCGGCGGCTGCTGGTGCGCGCGGCGCTGCTGCTGCACGCTGCAACTGCTGCTGGCTGTCGCCGCCGCGCGCTACTGCTGGCCGCCGCCGCCGCGCGCTGCTGCTACTGCCACTACTGCACTGCTGCTGCCGCCGCGACTGCTTCTGCTGGTGCTGTGCCGCTGCCGCTGCTACGCTGCTGCTGCTGACGCTGCTGCTGCGCTGCTGATGCCGCCGCTACTGCCAGGCTGTTGTGGCGGCCGTTGCTGCTGCGTTGCTGCCGCCGCCGCCTCTACTGCTGTAGCTCTGCTGCTGCGGCTGTGGAGGGAGGGGCGGCTGCACGCACCGCAGCCGCCACACACCTCTGCGTGGCGGTACGCGCCGCTGCTGTTGCCTCAGCAGCTGCGATCTCACGTGGTGGGTGGAGTATGTGGACGGCGACCGGCCGTCTCCAACAGGTCCCAGAAGGTCTGCTGCAGCGGTGACTCTCAGTGCTGCTGCTCTGCTGCATCTCTGCTGCGCAGCTCAGTGAGAACTGTCTCACTGCTCTGATACCAAGAGAAAGTACGTGGAGGCTTCCTAGCAACACAGCCGTTGACCGGGCGTCAGTGCCTGGTCAGACGGTGACGACAGTCACAGGTCGTACACATAACGACAAGGGTTTGGCTAGGAGACACAAGGCACAGTGTCAGAATGCTTCAATATAGCATATGCAGAGAGAAATGACAACTGACAAGTCTAGGGCATAAATACCTGCCGCGACGCACGGCAGGTGTCGCACGCGGCAGTCCAAGAGCTGTCCTAAAACCGGCCAAAACCACTGTTTTGACTGTAGCTCTGCGCACACATGTCAGAATCCTACGCCGTCTAAACTTAGACGTGCAAAATCAAAAGACGGACGCAGCGATTGGTCACATGCATGCATCCATCGACGAACAGCGAGTATACAATGCAAAAACATGCAAACTAGGCCTCATGCCCAGTCCGCCGAAAGGCGCCTGCAAGACGTAGAAGGCACAGCAAGGAGTCCCGGTGACATCTGGGGCTCTGGAACAGTGGTCGGTCAGCTCCAGGCGGGTAGTCCGCCGCCTGTCGTCGCGCCGGTGTCACCAGGGCCGCCTGCCTCAGGGATCTGCATGAGTATGGACACGGCCGAGTGGTCACAGTCAACTGTACAGGAACGGCACAAAGCACAACAGTAGGAAGCACAGTAAAGAGTCTCGCTGGCATCTGGGGCTCTGGAACAGTGGTCGTTTAGCTTCAAGCGGGTAGTCTGACGCCTGTCATCGCGCCGGTGTCACCAGGGCCGCCTGCCTCAGGGATCTGCACGAGTATGGACACGGCCGAGTGGTCACAGTAAACTGTACAGGAACGG
>SZWC01009221.1:66505-85311 GCA_023375785.1 Penium margaritaceum | reverse complement strand
CCCCCCCAACCCAGTTGCGCAAGAGAGAAGGTTGTGCTTCTTGTCGGTCGTTTGTCGCTTGATTTGGCGACTGAGCGGCTTGTCAGCGCAGTCAAGATATTCATTTTACCTGCCCGTCTAAGCACTGTCGGCCGTCAGCCCAGGACAGGCTGATTCACGAAAGGGGGACGTCAACGACGACTAACGAAGTTAGCAATGGTTCGTGCGACGAGCCATCATGTCGGTCATCCTTTGAGGCAAGTGCTAGCGACTGTGAAGTTCTCAGAAACTCTGAATTACGTACACCGCACTCAATCAGTTGTGGTCGCTAACCGTTGGGTGGAATTCGGAACATTTGTGACGCAAAATGATTCCATTCATAGGCCTATCATAAGAAACGAAAGTGTTAGCCCTCACACAGTTTCAGTCCTGGCAAGGGTAATCTTGGAATGTTCGCTTTGAATACATGCAGAGTTTAACATCGAATGAATGAATGAAGTGTATCACAACTACTTCATGCTAGTGAAAAATTGCAAGTGGATGTAGTATGTCACAAAGCTATGGTTTTCGATGGATTCTCTTTCCACATGTTTCTTACAATGGAATGCCAATGGTTCACAGGGATGAGGTACGCAACAGTAAAAAATTTTAAAATTGGACTATTTTTAGTGAAGTAGTACGTGTACTTTTATAACAAGTGTCGAATAAGTCAAGCGGATGTACACAATGATGGAATCACAATGAGGCAAAGTTTTAGTCTTTGGCGTTCAAGCCATGCAATGCATCCTTGTTCACAGAGTGAGTGGTTTTATTAAAACACTTATTTACATGTAATCAGATTTCAAATATTTCAAGGTGTGCTTTTAAAAAGTCAATAAATGAAGAAGTCAACCAAATAGTGTTCAAGTATTGATATAGTTCACGATGCTTCTGTTAAGCATTCTAGAAAGTGGAAAATGTTGTACAATCCTTGAGGACCAAAAATTGGTGGTAAATAATAGGTTAAAAGAATGCCCTTTACTGAACAGCGTAGAAATCATGACATGGATGTGTGGAGGGTAGTAAAAGTAATGACACAAATTCCCATTTGACAAGTTGGATTACATTTTTATGCAATATCCGGACGGGTAAAGAGGCTACAATTGTAGGAGCCATTAAGAGAAGATTAACTCCCCGGAGGTTGCCATAGGGCTCCTTGTTGCTGTGCATGCCATTCATGTTTGAGGATGACTTCAATCACGTACATTGTATGCCGTTCCACAACATTAACTGCAACTAAGCTAGTGGTCATAGAAAAAATATACATATGGAAAATTGATGGTGTAACATTCACGAAGGTTTGGTGGGTTAACTTCTACTAGAAGGAACTTTCCTTGTTCAATTTGAGATGCGTATCTTCATTGTCATATTCAATGATAACTGGTTAAGGTTTTAGATTTAGATGACATATTTCTCCTAAGAAATTGTTAATTTTGATCCCTATAGTGTTTGATTCTTGTGATGTAGAACATAAGGTGGATCTCAACGTTATATTGGAGGCACAATCAATCAACGAGAATAGTTTACATTCAATCATTCACAAACATTCTCTACAAACAAGGTTTGAGCATTCACGAGCCTATTCTTGTAGTGTTATGATTTTTAGGTGAGGATTACCAACATTAAACAAATCATCATGGGGATGTTGATGGCTGATTATTTCAGAACTAATCTTGTATTTACAAGCACCTAAATGAATTCATCCCAAACGTTTGAGAAAACCCTTTCATGAAGTTGGATCATGCAAATAATTTTGTATCTTTGTAGTGTTGAGGGTGTGGTGATAGTCCTTTTTAGACCACATTTAATAAAACTTCATGCATGGTCATTGCAACGTGTCAAGTCTCTAGCTCTCGCTCTGAAGTCATCGTCGGAAGTCGCAAAACTGCAGAATTCTCAGTCCGCATAAGGGGTTTATCCCCTTTAGGCTTGGATGTCCGCGCGACAACCATGTTGGGCATCCCCAACCTCCTATGGTCGCTGTCCATGAATGCTACCCTATGAGAATGTTGTTCATTTTTTCCGCATTCAAGTGGTACTTCCTACCACGCGTTAATCTGTGCAAGCTGCAACCTTGCTCCGGTGCTAGTTTACCACCCCTATGGGCAACCGAGATCTGGGCTCCCATGAATCATGTTCAGGTCCACAATTGGCCTAATGAACGAGGTACTCCCGAACAACGCGCGACCGAAGAGTACGCTCTCGGTGCTGGAGTAGGCGAAGGACCTCGTACTGGCCGTCAGGAGCAAGGACTGTTGGCGGTGGCTAAACGGTTCCGTCTACCATGTATGGAGCCGGTAGGCTCACATGAAACACGTCATGTATCTTCGTACTCGGCGAACGTAGCAATCGACATGCCACTGGCTTCATGCCTTCCACAATGAGAAACGACCCAATCCACTTCGGCAGAAGTTTTCTTGCCCATGGCGACTTCAGCGAAAGGTTTTTAGTGTTATGCACCACTTTGCCACTGATTTCAAACAAGACCTCTCAGTGACCTTTGTTGGCATATGCCTTTCATCGCTACCGATCTGCTTGAAGGTGACCCTTCACCTCCTATAGCAAGGAGTTAATGCGCTTGGGAAAGTCATGAGGAGAAGGAGCTTGGCCTCCTGTGCTCCACTCTTCACCAATGAAGAGGGTACCACTGGATGCCAACCGGTATTCAACACGAACGATGTGAAATCTGTGGACTTGTTCACCGAGTTGTTCACCGCAAACTCTGCTGGTGCTAGGAATTCATCCTAATCATGTATGGCAGGGTCCACATACATGTGGAGCATCTACTTGAGAGTGCAATTCATGCACTCTGTTTTTTTTCAGTCTGAGGGTGACATGTTGTCGACATTTGTGACTCACTGCCGAAGTACTTGTGCATGTTTTACTGGAACAAACTAGCAATTTTTTTTATCTCAATCGGAGATACTACACAACGAAAAGCCATGGTACCTTACGACACCCTCAAAGAAGAGATGAGCGGTCTCCTCTGCGTTCACGTCAATGGTTGTAAGAATGAAGTGTGTCATCTTCGTCAAAAGATCCATGACCACTAGTCTTGCATTGTGGCCACGGGCCGTGTCTGGAGGACTAGTAATTCTGTCCATGCTGAAGCACTCCCATGGAGTCCTAGGAATGGAAAGTTGTTAGAGGATTCCAGGAGGCTTCTTGTTAGTAGACTTATTCCAAAACATGGGTAGCATGTCATGCAATTCTTACAGACATTGACACTCCATCTTGGCCACCAATAGTGGTCCAAAAGTGCCTGTCCGGTCTTTCATGGTCCCACATGACCTCGATCTGGGAGATAATCTTTGCTCAAAGGTCTCTCGAGTTTGGCAAATCAACTTGTTCTCCGTGCTAGTAAATTCCTGTAGCCTCTACTAAGCCGTACTTATCCAGATTTTGAGAGTCTTGAAACAAAAAAGCCACATAATAGCCCATCCGGATCTCATTTACAAAACCGTTGTAATGGATAATGTCTTGTGGTGGTTGTCGCAGAGGTGTAGGCGGATCTTGTGATTGTACTGTTGTTGTTACAATGGACATAAATCACCCGCTAACCTTGGTGTTTGCTTTAATTTCCACAAGCCATCGGCTTAGTGGATTTGCCACATTGATGTGTCCTGGCTGATATTCCCATGTGAACAACAATCGACTCAAGTATTTGCTCAAACGTGCCTTTTGTATTCAAATGTTCGGTTGTGTTTCGAAAAAAACCAATGGATTATGGTCGATCACGACCATCACACCCCCTTCAGCACCCTTGAGGTCGCAACGCTACATCTTGAAAGCATGTACTATCGCAAGGAGTTTTAGATTTCTAGTCGTGTGCCGCATTTCCGTTGAGATGAGCTTCCGGCTCTCATACGCAATTTGGTGACCGTTGTGCTTGAGGACGGCTCCGAGTTATACTACCGACTCATCACATTGAACCTTCCATAGTTGCAATGGATCTAGAAGAGCTAGGACAGGCACCATGGATAGAAGCTTTGTGACATTGAGAAAAGCATTCTCGCAATCAGGTGTCCATTCCTAACGCACGTCTTTTTGCGTGAGCCTCGTTAGCAGTGGTAAAAGGGTTGAATACCCTTGCATAAACTATTAAAATTAGTTTGCAAGGCGAAAGAAAGACCGAGTCTGCCCAAACATTTTCGGACGTGGCCAGTCTATAGTGGGTTGGACGTTTTGTGGGTCGTCACGGATGCCGTCCTTGCCAACGATGTGTCCAAGGGATTCAAGCTCATCTTATGCAAAATTGCACTTGCTCACTTTCATATAGAACTACTGTTCCGAAATGATTAGGAGAACTCCGTGTATATTTTCTATGTGTTCTTTCATTGATTTGGAAAAAACGAGGATGTCATGGAGGTAAACCAAGACAAACTGTTCAAGTTGCTTAGCGAACGCTCAGTTCATTTCTCCTTGGAAGGTTGTCAGGGCATTTGTAAGCCGGAAGCATAACACTCGGAACTGATAGTTTCTCATGTGCATTCAAAATGCCGTTTTGGGCACATAATCTTCCGTGATGCGGATTTGATGGTTTCCGTGAGACAAATCCAAGGACAAAAATACTTTTGCACCTTGGAGTTGGTCCGAAAGGTCCTCAATTCGCGGTAAGGGGAATCAAGTTTTCACCATAAGCTTGTTCAACGCCTACTGAATTAACTAGTTCCTTTAATGTCCAAAAGCTGTCGGCTTAGTGGATCGGCCATATTGATGTGTCTTGGCTGATATTCCCATGTGAACAAGAATCGACGAAGGTATTCGCTGCAACGTGCCTGTCGTCTTGACAGGTTCGGCTACGTTTGGAAAAACATCAATGGATAATGGTCGGTCACAACCGTCACACCCCCTTCGGTACCCTCAAGGTAGCAACGCCACAACTTGAAAGCGTATACTACTGCAAGGAGTTCATGATCCCTAGTCGTGTACCGCGTTTCCGTGGGAATGACCTTCCGGCTCTCACACGCAACTGGGTGACCATTCTGCATGAAGGTGGCTCCGAGTCCTTCTATCGACGCATCACATCGAACCTCCCACGGTTGTGATGGATCCAGAGGAGCTAGGACGGACGCCGTGGATAGTAGCTCTTTGACTTTGAGAAAAGCGTTCTGGTAACTTGGTGTCCATTCCCAATGCACGTCGTTTTGCGTGAGCTTGGATAGCGGTGCTACCAGGGTCGATTACCCTTGCATAAACCGTCGAGAGTAGTTTGTAAGGCCAAGGAAAGACTGAATCTACCCAACATTCTCGGGACGTGGCCAGTCCAAAACGCATTTGACCTTTCGTGGATCGACACAAATGCCATCCTTGCTAACAATGTGTCCAAGGTATACGAGCTCATCTTGTGCAAACTTGCACTTGCTCACTTTTACATAGAAATTCTTTTCTAAGAACTTTGTGCAGATGTTCTATGTGCTCTTCCATTGATTTGGAGAAGACCAAGATGTCATCTAGGTAAACCAAGACAAACTTTCCGAGTTGCTTGGCGAACGTTTGGTTCATTTCTCCTTGGAAGGTTCCCGGGGTCTTTGTAGGCCGGAAGCATAACACTCGGAACTGATAGTGTCCCATTTGCATTTGAAACGCGGTTTTGGGCACATTATCTTTTATGATGCGGATGTGATAGTACCCTTGAGACAAATCCAAGGACTAAAATACTTTCGCGCCTTGGAAATTGTCAAAAAGGTCCTCAATCCGTAGTAAGGGGAATCAAAATTTCCCCGTCAGCTTGTTTTATGCCCAGTAATTCATGCACATGTGTAAACCACCATCCTTTTTGTTCACAAAAAGGATCAACGCACTGTACGGCGAGCTACTCGGCTCGATCCACCGTTTTGCAAGGTACTCTTTGATTTGGCATTCGGCCTCTCGCCCTTCTGCTGGACTAAGGCGATACATGGGTTTGAACGGAGGAGTCACCTCCGGTTGCAATAAAATTGTGTTGCCCATGTGTCTTTCTGATGGATGCCCTGCTGGTGGGTCTTGGAATACATCTAAAACTCCGTCAATAGAGATTAGATCTCTTGTGGCATGTCTCCCTTCACGTCATCCTCCACTTTTGTGCAACGAAGCCAAGAAGAATAGACACCCTTGTCGAATTCGTCTCTTGACCGATTGTAGACAAGCTAGCATGGACTTTGAGTTGGGTCAGTGATGACTATGTACTTGGAATCAACATAAAGCGGCTCTGTCCCTCTCAAAGAATGAAGCGCCTTGATTCAAAGCACATTAGAGCCTTGTTCTCACGGAGCCAGGGGTCTCCTAGCACCACGTCAAACGAGTCAAGAAGGTTGAGTACCTTCAATGTGACACTCTGTGTGTACCCTTGAATGCAGATTTTCACTTTACAAGTACCAATCACGGGTACCGTACGATTGTCACCAACAAAAACTACACTATTCAATAGTTCATGCTTTAGGCCAACGAGTCGGGTAAGGCCAAGGCTAACAAAAGAGTTGTCCCTTCTAGTGTTTGCAAGTACGTTCACAGGAGTACTAGCTTAGTGTCCTTTCAACTACATCGTCATGTTGTCTCCACTCTGCCGTGTGAACACACTAAACGACGGCAAGCCAAGTTTGTGATTAACAGGGAATCTGTATGAAGGGCGTTATAACTGCCATGATTCACCCACTCGAGCGAACATCTTCTGGGCACGTGTGAATTCTGCTAGCACCTACTTAGCTTTAAATTTGATAGGGGCGTTATTGTCAATTAAAGGTATTGCAAACGTGATTGAACTCATTGCTTTGAGGGTGTTTGCTTCAATGAGTGTGTCACATAACTCTTGCATCGTGGTCGGTGTTGCCACCATAAAGCATGTACAATCATGCATCTTCTGTGGAGATGGAAGGTTGAGTGGGCAATGTCGGTTAGCAAGTGTAAAATGCGGTTTAACAAGAGGAGAGAAACATCACGAAAATTGGAACTCATGAAAAACTCAAATTGTTAAACATCCTCATGTGAAAACATGAATCCACACTTGTGATCCATTGTTACCCCACTGACGTCACTTAGTGGTGGGGATAACCTGCCCAATGGCCCAGATCGCTACCACGGTTCGGCTCATTGCCGCGACCGCGACCCAGTCCATGACTTTGTAAGCGGCAACATGCTACACCATCCCCACGAGGTGTTACTACTACAGCTAATGCTGCACCCTCTTTTCCACGACCTACAGCCTTAGGGCACTGAACCCTTAAGTGCCACGGCTGCATGTTACTTTGGCAAAGCCCATCGCGGGAGGATGCAATGTGATGCTCACGCGCTACCTGCAGCCCTTCATTCTCGCGGCTGCGCTAGTTATTGGGGCCCTTGTATCCAGTAGCCTTCGTGGCTAGAGAGTTTACAAGCTGCTTCCCTTTGGCCTCGTCTTGCTTTTCATATGTCCCACCAACCCTTACAGCATCCATGCGGATGTCGTGACCTTGCTGTTAACGCACGTTGTGCCGTGCATCAGAGTAGTGCTTTGGGTTCGTCGAATACACTTATCTTGTGAAGTCGCTCAACACCCTCAAGCTTGAACAAGCCTGGACAATGGCTGTCATGGTGGTCTTGTCCTTCAGCTTCTTGCCTGCGAGACCATCACGCAAGTAATCCAGTAGCATGCACTCGGGTACTTGAATTATTCAGTCCCATTGCCCTGAGTGAAGCTTTTGGCTTCCTCCATGAGTGGGAAGAACTCGCTGAAGTAGGATTCAAGCAAGCTTCCCAACTACGTTAAGTCCTTGATCTTGTGAAAGGCATGCTTTGCCACGTCTTGTTATGTGCACTTCTTTTGCATGGGCCGCCACTCAAGGTGCGCTTGTTTCATAGTCCACAACTTGACCACGTACTTGAAGAGTTTGTGGTCAAGCCGCATCGTGGCAAGGTCACCCCATTGGCTGAGTGGAGCCTTGAGGACACATAGAACGTGCCTTATGCTGTTCAAAAAGCTAGTCAACTTCAAGTCCATTTGCAAGATGTCCACATCGTGGAGGAAGGAAGCGTTCATGATCGACCCCAAAGTCGTCGAGGTAGGCAAGTTGTTGCTTCCACTGGCAGTAGCATCTGTAGCTGCGGCACACTACGCTTGTTGCTACATCCGCACCTAGGTCAAGTTCTACAACGCCTTGTCCAGGTCGTTGCATGGGCGTGTTGTCTAATGGGCGGCCAGGAGCTGTAGCTTGTGATCACGATCGAGGTCCGTGATGCTTTCGCGACGTGGGCCACTAGGTTGGCAAACGCAAACTTGAGCTCTGTTGTTGTCTGAGCATTCGCGATAGCCCCCTAGGCCTCACATTATCCGTGCACCCTTACCCAATGCCGGAGGGTACGGTTCGCGTATATGCCTCCAAGGAGTCCCACCTTTTTTAGGAGATTTTTGTCGGCAAATTCGCTCGAGTGAACCTCCTGTGTTCCATTGGAGCCACATCATAGGAAGGGGTGTGTGCCCCCATTCCTCCGAGTGGTGCCGTATCCCCAATGTCGGTGGTGATCTTGAGTTGACCTGCCATCTCAGTAGCGAACTCTGCAAGCCTATGACTTTCATCACGAATTCACTTCGCGACGTCGTTGTCCAATTTTGTCTTGCAAGAACTTATCGTGTGAACGCTTTCATCGCCCTTGCTGCTTGCGGTAGTCTCCCTGCCGTTGGTCGCTTCAGGCGATGTGGTAGGCATCATATCCTTTTCAAGCAATCAGTTTGATTTTGTCGCATAACGATGATGATGTTCGCCATTCTCGTTGCCATCGCCATCGCTGGCGTCATGCTCTTTGTTGAGATCTCCTTCTAGAAGATTATCCTCTAATAGGTTGTCTATCGCATGGGGGTGGCCCACGTGTGCGTCAACGTGCTCGTTGAGGACTTTTTTGGCCCCCGCACGCGTCTTGGTGTCACCGAGGTTGGCATCAGTTGCCTTTTGCAGTACCGTGGCCTTGTGCGTATGGTTTCCTTAGGCGGTACGGTTGCCTTTGGTGGTATAATTGCATCTGAGATGGCTACCTTGATCGTAGCAATGGCCCCCAAAACGTAGATTCTGCCAAGAGTTCTTGGTCACGCTGTCACCACCTTACCCATGTTGGTCTTCGACTGTTGGATACTTGCCGTCTGGTTCTTCGTGCATCTAGCATGTGAAGGTCATTGTGAGGATCTCCGTCACCACCTTGCTCTCACGATTATTGAGGCAATTTAAATCTAAATTTCTATTTTCATAGGCCGCCACGTTGGCACAAGGTCGTGGGTTTTGACACTAGTCTTCTCAAGTTGTGACCCACGGTGACGGGCAAGGACTAGAACTTAGAAAAATAGAAAATTACAACACATTAAAATGAGAAGGAGTGCAAGAGCCGCACACAATACAAGAGCAAAGAGTGGTAAGGAGAATTCTAACAATTCTTGCCAAACCTTCCACTCTCTCTTTTAACTTATTTTCTTCCTCTTCTCTTCTTTCCACGCTCCTTGACGCCTCTCGCATTCTTGGGGTACGTCTCCCTTGAGCTTGCGGCGTTGGCAAGCCACCAAAAATCTTCAAGGTGTTACCCTCTTTTTAGGATGCTCTCAGGCCGTAAGAGTCCATAAGCTTGGGAAGGAGCGTTGATCCAATTTCTACGATGAAAGAATTTTGAAGGAGGCTTCAAAATGGAGACTATGTTTTGGTTGTTGAAGGTAGGAACTTCCCAACCTGCCCCACGAAATCCTCTTAGCCCTCTAAAAGTAAGGAGAGGCTAGAAAGAAGGGTCTCCACGAAGAAGAGCTCTTTTCATGCATTCTAACGCACTTTACGACGCTTTAATTTGTGATGTGTAGATGCCTTAGTCCCTTCAAGCATTTCTACAACTGCTTGCAGCTGCTGGCGTTGTTTTATGTATGTCATTGCCACTGTTTTTGTCAAACTCTTGGTCGTGCGGGTCGTGTTGCTGTTAGAACCACTATAACGGATCGAGTCTACAATTCTTGCTCTTAATGTCGTCGGAGTTTGCTGAATGGCGTTCCCAGTTCGCGTCAGGGGTTTAACACATTTGTCAGATTAAGGGGTAATCGTCATCAACAATCTAGAGCAGGGAGATTGAATATTTTGAGTCTTTGGAGGCCCATTTCTGTTTTAAACCCTACCCTTGGTTTTGGGACCCAAAAGGGGCATTTTACCTCAAACTCGTGTGTTTTCACGAGTTGTTTTGTTTACTTGATGTCAAATTTTGTCGTGAGCAAACTTTGATTTACCTTTTGCCGTTTTGGCGCAAAATTTTCTCGTGCGAGGCACGCTAGGGATTTTGCGCCAGTCCTCTTGTCCTCACCCTCACTCCCCCGATTCCTCATCCTTGCTTGCTTGTTTGCAAGGAGGGCGAGGGGGGTGAGGGCACAAGGCCACGAGGCCTCAAGGCCCTCATGGCCCCTCAGGCGCCAATCAGGATGAGGAGGCGATCGGCGATTGGCGGCTGGCGGATAGACTTATTGACAAATCCATGTGAGTATAAAATTGTAGGTCCTTAGGAAGTTAGAGAGGTTGGCGTAGACATGCTACCCTTTGAAGACATGATTTTAACCCTTGAGTGGTGTAGCAAAAATGTTTACTAAGTTTCCATGTTGGTTCCCTTATCCTTCAAAGAATAATTTGCTACCTATTTGAGCATCTCCTCACCACTACAATCACCCCTTGGACTTATTCCGTGGCTCTCCTGAAACACCATTGAGTGCAATCTCAAGTTTGGTGGTATGACAATTTTGAGAATGGTTGAGCATTAGTAATGAGGCCCATACGACCAAAACGTATTCTTATTGTGTAAGGCAAACGTTTTTTAATCATATGATAATAGAGTCACAAGATATGGGTCATTTTTTATGAAAAGTATGCATATCTTGGACACTAATTATACTTGTTTTTCGAGATAGTTTTTGAATTCATTTTTGTAGGTTGGCAAAAAATTTCACAGTTATGTTGATCTCAAGAAACTCCATTCATTTATTTTCAGGGACGCTCGCATTAAGTTTTGAGACTTTAAACTGGGTGATGATTGATGCAGATCATGCATCATTGTCATGCCATGTGGAATGAGCATGTCTTCTTTTAGTGGAGGACTACAAGCATTTCTTGTTTGTGTACGAAGTAGTTGAGTTCTAGCACACATAGAGTTTTTGACATGTATTCGATTTGTTCATCCGCACTTGTGTTCTCTTAGAGGAGATAAACATTGATGGTTCAATTTGAAATGTGTCGGATTCTCCTTTATTATAACTATAAGTATTTTAGAAGGAAAAAAATCTTAGGAAACAGCTTGATTTCACATTATAATAAAACGCCTTACTAATAACTTAGGCATAAAGCCTTGCTAGGCCTTCAAGGCCATTCAAGCAAGGGTCTCGACACACCTACTCTCGCAATTGTTAAATTCACTAGGATGATTTGACATCCTCGTCTTAGGCTTGGAAGCCTTACGTGGCTTCTTGGGATCTTGGAGGCATTGACCACCTCCTTGGCTGGAAATACTTGCTCCACTTGTAAGGAATTGGAGGAATCACGAGCATCCTCCTTCTAACTTGTTGATGCACAAGTTCCATGATTAGCAACATCTTGGATGGACATTAAATTCCATGGTCAAGAATGATGGTGTTTACACATGGAGCCTCGTAACTGATTTTAGAGGTTGTACTAAAGATAGTGGAAATAGTAAGATGGCGCTAAAGATATTTAGAATTGAGAGGACCTTCATCTTTTACACATGAGTTCTCTGAATATGATCACTTGAACAAGAATCTTCCTTAAAAAAGTTGAAGTTTTCTACCAGCTTTGCGTGTTTTACCAGAGGTTACCTCCTGAAGACGCTTCCATGAATTCCATGCTTAGATTGAAACCTTTTCTTTTCTAGAAAAATATGTTCCTCCTTAAAAAAGCTTTGTATGGTCTTAACATGAAACATCATTTGAAGGTTACTTGCTTTTTAGGCATTCTCCTTTGGATAATTGATGTTACCATGTCGTAACTTGTGGCCTGTTTATCTTGATCGACCTAAATCTTGCACCAAAATGACAAATTAAGATCAAAGTGTTTGGAATTCATGCATGGTTGAGGTGATGTTGTTTGGGCCTCTTTTTCAGGCTCCATGTTCACTATCGTATCATCAGTAGGCCCTCTCCACCTTACTCCTCACGTGGTACTATGCAGGTGTCTCATCAAAGAAGCATGCACTCTTATCATGTGCATGCGTGTCCATAAAGCAATGTTTTCACCCTTCACATCTGCTTTGCATAGTAGACATGGGCCTTCCGGATGATTAAAAGAAACATTTATAAATGTTTTTTTAATTGTGTGATTAGAGTGAGGTCTAGGCAATGATGAAGTAGAACATTAGTTTGTTGTCACTCACTCTAACATATACATGGATGCTTTTTGCAATATGCAACAGCGAAGTCGTGAAGGTATGAGTAAAAAATGAGATCCATCACCACCATTAATGTTTTGAGGTCATTAAATGTGCAAAATGGTTGTGTTTTGATTGTGAAATGCATGAACCTCTTATAAAACATCTCTTGATGTCCTTACTACATATGTAGAGATGAGGATAAAACAGTGTATAGGTCAATTCTCGTAAACATCTGTATTTTATGGAGTTTTTCTGAAAATGGTTTCACTTGAAAGAAAGGATACTGGCTCTCATTGGTGATGAAGGTCAATGATTTATAGTTCATACACATGTGCATCTCTTTGGTTTTTCATTTTCATGAAACGTACATGTGCCACTCAAGGTGATGTGGAGATATAATGAACCTTTCAATTAGCATCATGTCAATTGGCATGTTTAATTTGATCTTAAGTCAACCACTCATTTGGTAGGTACCCTTCATCATTGGTTTGGTTGTAAAGTTAACAGCTTATTCATTCATCAACATTCAATCCTTCAAGTTACTTTAGAAGAGTTTTTTTTTCAGGAAAAACCCCTTTAAATTCTATAATGGGAGGTGGAAATTTCCTTTAGAAAAGCTAAAACCTATCAGGTTATGAGGTTTATGTGGTTTTGCTTTATGTTATGATGTGTTGTGCTTTCAATATCAACATAGGAATAATTATGCTTCGACTAAGCTCCATAGATGTATTCTAGGCATGTAAAAAGATATTTGTGGGATTTTCTTGATTGTTTGAACAAAGTATATTGCTTCTAGATTTATTCTACTCATTATCACAACTGTGTTGTTAATTCCTTGATAAGATGGAATTTGTTATAAGTATGATAACGTCCATTTATCTATTGGTCTAGTCCACTTGTAAATGATATCACGATAAAAAATCTTGCATGGTGATGTTCTTTTGGTTGCTCATTGGCGGAACTCTCTAGATGTCTTACAAATGTATGATTGTAGTCAAATGGATTTGAAAACTTGACGCTTACGTAGCCTTTATTTGACAAGGTTGTCATGAGACATGCCTTATTTGGTCCAGAAACATAACTTCCACACACATCCATCCACTTGCTTTTATACCCTCTTTTAAATTGTACAACTCCCTAATTGTTTTTGTAGTAGGAACGTAGGTTGCTATTCCTTGTGTCATAAATATAGCCTCTCGATCTTTGGAATCATCATCATTAATGATGTATTTCACTAAGATGGGATATCGGTTGACACATACAATTACACCAAGACAAGATTATGATTTGCTAGTCCTTTGTTGTTTCTTCAGACCTTATTTTTGTGGAATCTCAACATTTTGCTTGTTGTTGATTTGGAAAATCACATGAAATACATCTCAGCTTCTCCTTTGTCAAGCATATTCATTGATTAAGTGAATCGACCTTAACGCCATCAAAACAAGTTTATATTAATGTGGACTTTTGTTTTAACACGATAAAAATTGTGTTATTGAGGATAAAATCTATCGGAATCGTTATTTTGAGGTTAAAACTCATCACTACCAATTCTATTGGTCATCATGATTATTTGATGAAGGTGGTGATGGATTGCAAACATTTTGATTGTTTACCTAGTGATGAACTTAAGGATGTTATTATAATAAAAATAGTTTCTTTTGCTTGGAGTGTAATAATGTTGATGATAAAATGTAAATGTGTTGTAATTGTGGTTCATTAAATTGATTGAGTTTCAATTGATGGTGATTTTTTGGGTGTGTGTGTGGTGCACACGATTTCATTCCACATCTCGTATGGAATCAAAAATTTCTTTTATGTGGGATTTATGTACTTGAAATGAAGAATGCCTATGGTCAATGTAATGGGATTTGTCACTTTAGCCGTTGTTGTAGATCTAATTGTCTCTTACTCTCTTTAAATGGTCTTTGGATGAACCATACTCAAAGCCATGTCACATAGTCGTGGTCAATAACACCCGAAAACAAGTCTATGACGTTTTTATTGATGTCTCCTAAGAGTTTGCCAGATCATATTATTTAAGGAGCATTGGTCAAATTCATGGCTCAATGATGAGGTAATAATTTCTCATGAAAAACATCTTTTCTAGTTCACATGATTTTCATAGCTCCTCAATTGCTAGAATGTAGCGCTAACGGAGGTTGAGGTAAGGCACACGAGTCCAGACTTTTTTCATTGAAGGGATTCGTTCATTCAAGCTTACGGGTTCGTTCCTCTATTTTTTCATGTGTAACCGTGTTGTTAAATGGTGGTGGAGGAGGATTTGACAAGTGCGACTAGTCCATCATTTGTTGTTTTGACAGAGTTGATGTTCTAATGCCATATGTTATGAATGCATTTGTTGTTGCATGACTTTCCTCATGATTCTTGTTGTTTTCATGCTGTTAATACTATCTGTTTGATTACTTTTTATTACCTATGCTTGTAGTCTAGAGAGGTCACTTTATTCACTTTTATGCTTGCAAGGTTTTGGAACTTCCACACGAAGGAGATGAGCCAAAGACTCATACCATGATTTGGCTCAATATTTAATGTTTGGTTTCCCCTAAAACACCAAACCTCTTTGATACCAAGTGCTAAGACAAACAATATGTTTTTGGCTCATAGGAATAAGGTGAAGTTTTTGAAAATCTAAGGAATTGGGATTAATTCATGATTTGCATGTACTAGGGAGTGTTGTTGGATGTGAAATGTCAAACGACTTGAATGCGAATATGTTATGACAACATTCAGAAGGAGGCATATGTTCAGTCATGTGTGCTTAAGGCAATGTGTGAGATCTCGTGTTGTTTGTTGTCACTTTTAGAAGCTTTGTTGAGACATCGTTCGTTTTTGACAATTGTGAGGGGAGTTTTCATAAAGGTTTTTTCCCAACATAAGTAATACATTGCACTAAGTAGTTTTACAACATTGATAGTGGTTAAACTTGTTCGGATTTTGAATATCAAAACATGGAAAGTCAGGGCAAGTATCCAAAATTCCCTTGGCCAAATGGTGTGAAAGTGCGGGGTTGACTCACATTCTTGCATAAATGTAAGGAAAGGGTTGCTTGGTTGCTGATTTTTGAAATTGCATAAGTCAAGGAAGTTACATTGTGTACCTTTGTTTTTATTGAATATGATTTTAAATTTTTAAGCGACTATGAATTCTTTGACTTTGACGACGTTGGAATCTTTTCCAAGTTTTTTTTTTTAATTCATAAGATAAGGACGTTACCCTAAACTCAGAGAACTATGGAGTTTTACGTGATGATGGAGCTTGAATTCATGAAGCATAAAGTACCACGTTTTGCTAGAACACTATATTTGGGCATTATTCTTGTTGGAATTCATAAATGAGCTTATCATTTGGCACGTGCAGAGTGAAAAGTGCAAAATAGGACATTAAGTGATGGCCACATGGCACACGTAGAAATTTGAATGAAGAAGTGATAAAATGAATGTCTTTTTCCTCCACGTTTATATGTTTGGATCTTAAGGATGCATTGAATAATTATTTTTGCATGTACTTTTTGCAATTTTGGCGTAGTATTTCAATCCATTTCATGTGTATGATAAGGACTATTTATAAAGTAACAGGGCCTTATCAACATGGAAACATAAGTGCATATGTGCCCTTGAGTTTGGTGTACAAATTTTAAAGAATATCTGTTTGGTTTTTTAAAATTGATGTCTAAATCAATATGTGTGTATTTATACCAATGCATAAGGATGAAACATTGAAAACATTTAGCATGATATTTCTAGAAATCAATGTTGTATATAAGATGGAGAAAAACGTTTGTGAATATTAGGAAACATAATGTACATGTAAAAGTACTTGTTTCCATCAAGTACAACTAACACACATGTTGGAAAATTGCTTTGTCTTACTTTTCCATATTTAAAAGTTTAAAGGAAAATGCTATACATGATGAGAAAATTTCGAATAAATTGGTTTGTTATACGAGGATTGTAATAGATCAAGATGAAATACTTGGCTGATTTGACAAAACCCATTGTTCTAGAGGGTTTGTATCCATTGATGAATCATCTCTTGGTGCCCACATGCAATTCCTCTTGATCAAGCTACATGAAGCGCATGATAGACGACAAGGATGGAGAAAAATCATGGCTAATACATCATGTTACCAGAAAAGATGTACCAAGTACACAAACGAAAAAGAGTGAAGTTGTATGATACAAATTCTTTTAATCATCTATCAGAAGAATTCTTTGTTGATGTAAAGCTTATTATATATTGTTAGCTTGAAAATGTAAAAGTTATGAAATTTTATGTAATTTATTTTGTCAGATGATGATGAATCTATTGAAGAATATTTAACTGATTGGTTTTTGTTTTATGTTATAAGATTGTTTTGTATATTATTTTAATTGATCCAAGTTCTCAATCGTAAATAAAATCAATTTTTGTTTTGAAGAATCACATTTATCATAGGTTCATATCGTGTTTATGTCGAATATTCAATATATATTTATCTATTATTTTTTATTTGAAGTGAATGGGATGAAAAAACCCTTCACCTTAGATTGTTACATCCATGGATTAGATTGTCTTTTATGTTTAAAGGATTTTCCAATTTGAAGAAAGGTTAATGTTAAGGAGTAAGAATAACGTAATTCATATTATTTTTCGTTTTTCATCAATTTTTTAATCATGGTATCATTGGGTTTGAATTTTTTTGGCACCTCCTCTTCCTTACGGGGCACATTGAGGTTCTCTTGATGCTCAGGTTGTCTTAATACCTTGATTGAAATTTGGTACAGTTGAAAAGTAAAGTTTTACATTGAAATTGTTTTTGTTTTCTGTCATCAGAAGCTCCTTACTTGAATGAAATTTTCTTAAGCATTATTGATTCCGATGGGAAGGACTTCGAGGTCATAGTTGATGGAAGACCACATTTTCAAGGGTCTATCATATTCGTGAAACGGATATGGTTGACCACACGGCCATGAAAATAAATCTTGATGTTGAACTGCATTGTGACACAAATATGAGAAGAGTACCCACTTGTGGAGTATGCTATGCTCGTATCTTGACTTCCCTTGGAGTTTATGTTCTATAGCAGGGACTAAAAGGACGTTTGGAGGATGTGTCCAGACACATGGGTCTCATTACCCCATCTTCATGTGGTTGTGCACGATCTATTTGCGCACTTGGTGAGGAGTGTTGTGTCAGAGGTCAAACTTGTTTCTCTCAGTCTGTTCTGCGCAAGGAAGCAAGTGAATTGCATTGGCAGCCATCATTAACAAAACTGTTCTGATGATGCGAACATTTGCTGTTGATGCTGCAAACTGCCCTATCGTTTTATACTCTATTATTGTCTTCGATGGACGTTGAAACATTTGAGGTCGCAGTCGAAGCGCGGCAAACCACCGCCTCCTGCCGGCTCCCTGGACCCTGTCACCGCCAGCAGTCGGGGGGAAGCGCGGGTTGGCGAGGACGAACGTGCGAGATGCGTGCGACGAGCGACGGCAGCCGCTGGCGGGCTGAGATGAGATGGGCGTCCGTCGGTCCTGCGGGCACCGGCGGCTGGCCCTTGCCTGGGCCCCGACGGCGGCCTAGCCGTGCCGTGGCGTCGACCGTTCGCTACTCTTTGTGTTCTTGGGGTGTCGTTTTGGCGTCATGCGAGGTTGACCGCGCACATTGAGGCTTACGTAGCCCAACTTGAGGCTGCTGATTCCCTGCTGTTGGTGCCTATTCCGGTGTCGCACAGTGATTATCGAGTCTGTGTCTCCGCATCCTCAGTCGCGACCACAAGGCCGCACTTGACCGATCCTTCACCGTTCCACAAGCCTCGAACAGCGCTTCGGCCAACATGTGGCCGTCTATGAGGATGTGCAGCTGTCTGGTGCTGAGCATGCTCGCTCTTTGCCTGACGGTGCCATATGCCCACGCAGAAGACGACACGGAGATTGCCCAACTGTCGAAGACTACTTTCTTGCCGGTCCCAGAACTGAGTAAGCACCTGTCGTAGCTCTGTGCATCGAACGAGGGGCTGGTCTAGCGGAAGTGACTTGCTTTTCCGAAAACGATGTGTACCGGGACGACGCGGAGATTGATAACAATGAACAGCCGGTATCACTAGCCTGTCCAGACGTGGGCACATCGCAAGGGCGACGGTATGAATGCCGGTCCGTCTTACATTTAACTGCGAGTGGATTTAACGAGGGAGAGACAGCAGTCGCCGCAGTCACCGCATTCGCCAGCAGCAACTCACGGCCGCGTTCGGGGCAGGGCCAACTCGGCCCTATCCCTAATGCTGGCCTAGCTCTGGGACACAACGGCTCGACCTGCTCCGCACCCTTTCCTCCTTCCGCTCCCCCCTTCTTCCTCCTTCCACCCGTTTTCCTCTAAACGTGGCTCCCTTTCCTCCTGTCCCCTCTTTCCTCCCTGCACTCCCCCCTCTTCCTCTCTTCCTCCCTCCCTCC
>SZWC01009221.1:16260-40338 GCA_023375785.1 Penium margaritaceum | reverse complement strand
GATGACCTTCTGATTGCGTCTCCGTCCCTGGAGGCCGTGAAGGAGGCCAAGGCTGTCTTGCAGACCGCCTACAGGATGAAGGACCTCGGTCCTGCATCGGTGTTTCTCGGTATGGAGATTGTACGTGATCGCAGGCACCGGACACTGTTGCTGCATCAGGCCAGATATGCACGAGTCGTGGGGGAGCGCTTTAGCGATCTCCTTGGTGCAGTGCCCACTGCTTCCACACCCATCACACCTGATGGGCAGGATGCCCTGAAGGTGGATGACCCTACACAGTTGGGGGAGACAGTGGACGTGACCTTGTACCTCCGTCTTATCGGATCTTTGATGTACCTGGCCACGACCACGCGCCCCGATATCGCGTTCGCCGTCAACCTCCTCGCTCAGTTCTCGCAGGCTCCACGTGCGAGAGCCCTTCATGCGGCTGTGCGAGTGGTACGGTACGTGGTTTCCACGCCGTATCTCGGACTCTGCTTTCGTCGGCAGTGTTCGGTGGTCCTTGACGGCTACACTGACAGCGACTGGGCTTGGAGCCCTGACGGGCGCAGTCGCACTGGCTACGTGTTTCTGCTCGGTGGTACCGCTTTGTCTTGGCGAAGCGGGAAGCAGGGCTGCATTGCACGTAGCTCGTCGGAGGCAGAGTAGGTGGCTTTGGGGGCAGGAGCTGCTGAGGCAGTTTGGCTGCAGCGCCTGTTTCTCGAGCTTGGGCAGGCAGTACCCGCCATTGTGCTGCGTTGCGACAACCAGAGTGCTCTCGCCATCGCGGAGAACTCTGGTGTTTTTCATGCTCGCACAAAGCACATTGCGGTTGAGCATCACTTCGTTCGTGATCTGGTGGAGAGGCGCGTGATCTCCATCATGTGGGTTGGCACTGACTTGCAGCGAGCTGATTTCTTGACGAAGGCACTTGCCCACGGAAAGTTCCTGGTGGCCATTCGTTCTGTTGGGCTTTGCCCCGTGCGTGACAGTGGTTGAGTTTGGGATGTACGTTGCCGTCTCATCTGTCTGTGTCACTCACTATGTGGTTGTACCAGTGCTGCACGCGTATGGACATGCGTACCATCGGGTCATGGGGGAGTGTTGTGCTTTGTGCCGTTCCTGTACAGTTTACTGTGACCACTCGGCCGTGTCCATACTCGTGCAGATCCCTGAGGCAGGCGGCCCTGGTGACACCGGCGTGACGACAGGCGGCGGACTACCCGTCTGGAGCTGACCGACCACTGTTCCAGAGCCCCAGATGTCACCGGGACTCCTTGCTGTGCCTTCTACGTCTTGCAGGCGCCTTTCGGCGAACTGGGCATGAGGTCCATTTACATGTTTTGCATTGTATACTCGCTGTCAGTCGATGGATGTATGCATGTGACTAGTCGTTGCGTGCGTCTTTTGATTCTGCACGTCTAGGTTCAGACGGCGTAGGATTCTGACATGTGTGCGCAGAGTTACGGCCAAAACAGTGTTTTTGGGCCGGTTTTAGGACAGCTCTTGGACTGCCGCGTGCGACACCCGCCGTGCGCCGCGGCAGGTATTTATGCCCTGGACCTGTCAGTTGTCATCTCTCTCTGCATATGCTATATTGAAGCATTCTGACACTCTGACTTGTGTCTCCTAGCCAAACCCTTGCCGTTGTGTGTACGACCTGTGACTGTCGTCACCGTCTGACTAGGCACTGACGCCCGGTCAGCGGCCGTGTTGCTAGGAAGCTTCTACGCACTTTCTCAAAATAGTTGTTTTGAGCTGGTTTTAGGACAAACTGACACTGCCGCGTGCGTCTCCCGCCGTGTGCTGCGGCAGGTATTTATGCTGTGTGCTTGTCAAATGTCATTTCTCTCTGCAGTACTAAGCTGTTGGAGCTTTTAAGACTTTGCACGTCTCCCTAGCCTGATCCTTGCTGTTTCTTGCACCTGCTTGCTTCCTAATGCGCCAGCTGACTGGACAGTGTCGCCACATTAGCAGCAGCAAGGTTGGGAAGCTTCCTAACAATTTCTCTTGGTATGAGAGCAGCGAGACCTCTCTCGCTGAGGTGTGCCACAGAGACGCAGCACCGGCAGCAGCAGTGAGAGTCACCGCCGCCGCCACATCCCGAGACCCATCGCAGCCGACGTTAGCAGCAGCGACGTCACCAAGCAATCGCCACCATTGTAGCAAGTGGAGTTGCGGCGGTGACGATATCCAGCAGCCACGCCAGTTAGCAACAGTCACACCGGGTGGCAGCAGCAGCCGTGTCTGGCTGTCAGCCTGTACACAAAAAAACAGGAGTACCAGCTCGCAGAAGCAGCTTGCGGGGGCGGCTACGAGAAATTGCAGCGCGTAGCAGCAGCAGCAGCTTGCAGCAACAACGGTAACAGCAGTCGCGAGCAGCACCAGCAGCGCAGGAGTAGCAGCAAAGGAGTAGCGGCATTGTAGCTTCTGTAGTGACAGTAGCAACAGCGGCAACAGTAGCATTGCAGCAGCGGCAACGGCTACAATAGCGCAGTAGCAGACCCACCGCAGTAGCAGCGGCGGCTTTGCACAGAACTGCTACGCCACAGCAGTGATCGGCAGCTGCACAGAAACTGCGCAGCACTGCATAGGCCTGCGTGGCATTGCGGAGGCCTACGTAGTCCCTGTGCAGCCGCGAGCAGAGGGTGACGAGGTCACGCGAGTTTGCGTGACCTCCAAAAACAAAACATTGGCGTAAAAAACACTAGCATTTTTTTGCTAGCGTAAAAAACGCCGACGTTTGCATAGGCTATGGTGACATCAGAAATTTTGGGGACAAAACGTCAAAGTTTTTGAACGTTTCAAATTCTCGAGAAACGGTGTCAGTTTCTCATTCAGAGCATCCATGACGTTCGGCCCCGTACTGAGCATTGCGATGGTGCCGGTCCGTGACAAGAGGAAAGGGCTAGTTGACCCCTCTTCCTCCTCTTCGGGCGTTATGAGTCCGCGGTCGTAGTCCCTCATGATTGACGAGCTTCGTCAGTCCCAGGACGAGATGCGCCGGCAGCAGCAGAGGCAGTCTGACGTGTTGCAGGAGATTACGGAGTTACTGCGAGGTCGTTTGATGGCTTCACATTAGCCACCCGGAGGATCTATTAGAGCTGCACCATCTGCTCAGCAGTGTACACCTTACACAACGACGCGACCTCAGCACTAGTCATCACAGATTCACACCTGGGATGAGGAGGAGAATGAGGATGACTCACGTGAGCACGAGATTCGTGTGCTTGAGGAGCGCATCCGTGAGCTACGTCTAGGATCGTAGCCTCGCACTCCGCCACCTTCTCGCCGTCAGGATCAGCCACATTCTTCAGCAGCGTTCACCTTTGGTGGTGTTTCCCTCACTGGTGGGCGCCCTCTACCTTGTCCACCGTCTCCTGAGCCTGAGGTAGCCCTCCCCACGGAGCGACGACTGAAGGACTTTGAGACACCTCCACCTCGTTATGATAGCGACGAGGGCTTTGATTGTTGGGAGACCTTGTTTCAGGTGTGGGCCGATTCTGAGGGTGTCTGGCCCTACTACCACAGCCAATACCAGACCCGCGACGCTCACCAGGTCCAGACTGCAGCGAGAGCGATGCGCGGTCTCCTCTAAGCCATGCCGCGGGAGACTGTGGTCAACTTCCGACCCTTTCTCGGTGAGACCGGGACCGGGACTGGAGTAGATCCACGTCAGGGCTGGGAGCTGGCCCTGTCACTTCTCGTTGCGGAGACCCATGCCACAAGGGCGGCCCGACTACATGAGTTTCACTCCCTCCGTGAGGCTCCTACGGAGCTTGCAGGTGACTACTAGAGGCACGCGATGCGCCTTTACACGCGTCTTCGGACCGGTGGTGGGACGTCGTTGTGGGCACTCGACACCATCATGATGGGGGCGCATTTGGATCACGTGAAGCTCTTTACGGGCTTCGATCGTGTGGCTCTTTCTGAGTTGTCAGAGTCACTACAGCTGCTTCCTTGGACCCATCGCTACTTCATCCTGGCCACATCGGCTCATGAGGTTGCCATTGCCCATCAGCAGAGTCCACTTGTTGCAGTAGTGACTACGACCCCTCCTACGCCTCTGTCCCAGCTCACTAGTCCCACCTCGACCGCTTCCTTGTCCTCCTCCTCTACCCCGAGAAGCAATACTCAGGGCGTCGTAGCGGCCGCATAAGGGAAGAAGGGGAAGAAGTGACATGGGAAGGGACAGCAACAACAGCAGCAGCAGCCGGCGAGTAGCGGCACTGGACGTTCTGTCCACTGATACAACTGTGGAGGCACTCACCGCTACATAGAGTGTGAGCAGCCCCTTGATTGGACTCGGATCATGAGCGGCCTTCAGGCGGCACACAAGCAACGGATTTCCTCAAGTGGCACACGGACTGGGCGCGCTGCGACCATGAGTGTAGCAGACGCATCCGCTTCACGAGGTGGCAGCGGTGATGTGGACCCTCGAGATCGCACCATCGCGGAGCTTCGTCAACTGCTGGCGCTTCGTACTCAGGGAGGTGCAGGTGTCTTGTCACAGCCGAGTGGTCCTGACAGAGCTTCTCTTACTGCCTCTGTTATCCGTGATGATGCTTGTGGTGGAGCCATGTTGGCTTGCGATGAGGATGGACCTGACAGTACCGACTGGCTTGACGAGTCACAGATCTGTGTTGTTTGTCATTATCCTGAGTCCTCTGCTGAGCGTCCAACAGAGGCAAAGTGTTCTGTGGCACGTTGCTTAGTGTCGACGACCGGTCGTGAGCCGAGTGCCACCTGGATTATTGACTTTGGGGCCACCCATCACATAATCTGTCGGCGTAGTGACTTCGTTGTGCTCGGTCACGTTGCGTCCGTTCGGTCTGTTCGCACAGGGTCTGGTCAGTCGTTGCCTGTGCAAGGAGTTGGGGTTGTGAGGCTTGATGGTCAGTCTGGCCCCTTGTACATTTCTGATGTGCTCTTTGTCCGAGCTCTTGAGCTAAGCCTGCTCTCTGTTCGTTCATGCACCAGGATGGGTCTCACTGTTGAGCACTCTGCTGACTCTGCCACAGTGACTGCTCTTGACACATGCGCCATCGTGCTTCGTGCCTCTGTTGTTGATGACCTGTATCGTGTGTCTCGTTGCATTCCCTCTGTTTCTTCTCCCCGACTCTCCTCTGCATGTGTGTTTGTCACTGGTGTTTTCTCCCCTGATCTCCAGCGCTTGTTTCATCGTCGCCTCTGCCATGTGAGTTCGGACACTGTGTCCAAGCTCATTCAAACTCAGCCAGACCTCGGTCTTGACGCAGCTTCTTTTGAGAAACCACCCAAGACCGACTGTCTTTTTTGCGCCCAGGGTAAGATGCATCACTGCTCTTACCTTGACTCCTCCTCCCGGGCACTACGCCCACTAGAGTTGGTCCACTCAGACCTTCTCGGTCCTCTCCCAGTCGAGTCCCTCTCTGATCGGGGTCGATATGTTCTCACCCTGACGGATGACTTCACTCGGATGCGGTGGGTCTACAGCCTCCGCCACAAGAGCGATGCCGCATTGGCGGTCCGCTTCTGGCTTGTGATGGCTGAGCGTCAGTCTTGTCACACCCTGCACACGTTTCGCTCAGATCGTGGTGGCAAGTTCTTAGGCGAGATGGATGCCTACTTTGCCGAGCACGGTATCTTTCACCAGCTTTCTGCCCCTACTACACCACAGCAGAACGGTGTGTCTGAGCATTGGAACCGCACCATGGAGGATGCGGTTCACGCAATGCGGTATGAGTGTGGTCTACTGGAGTCCTTTGCCTTTGAGGGCTTCTCCTACATGTCGTGGGTCTGGAACCGCTTGCCGCATGGTCCACTTCCAAACCATGTCACGTCGTACAAGTTGTGGTTCGGTCATCATGCTGATCTCCGTCTTGCCCACGTTTGGGGGTCCCTTGTCTGTGTCTGGTACACCGAGGACCAGCAGGGGTCCACGGTCTCACCTCGGGGATGCATGTGTACCTTCCTCTGCATCTCCCCGCGGTCAAAGGCGTAGCGCTTTTGGGACCCTGCTCGCCATCGCATTGTCGAGTCTCGAGATGCTCTCTTCTTTGAGGCTCTCACCTACCGCGACTTGTCCAGCATTCTGTCGCTGGCCGCCGACCACATCCCTGCTTGTGTGGCCTCCCGGCGGATGGGGGAGTCTAGTCCTGGGGATGTGTCCGTCCGGGCCTCCTCACCTGTGGTCCGGTCTCCGGCTGCTGACGATCCGGCCATCGTGGCTATGGGTCTAGTAGCCTCATCAGTTCCCTCTGGCACACCTGATCCTGTGCCGGTGTCAGACCCCTCTGGCGCACCCGATCTCGTGCCAGTGTCGGTCCCCTCTGTCACACCTGATCCCGTGCCGGTGTAAGACCCCTCTGGTACACCCGATCTTGTACCAGTGTCAGTCCCCTCTTCCACACCTGATCTCGTACGCGCGTTAGTCCCCTCTGGCATACCTAATGCTGTGCCAGTGTCAGTCCCCTCTGTCACACCGCCTCCCGTGCATGCACCCATGCCCCCTACAGCTCTGGCTCAGCAGCCTTCCTTGCAGCTTGAGGTGAGCATCGCATCGGGCTACTCCCGGTGGTCGTCTTCGACCATTGGCCTCTAGGGCTTTGCGGACCACTCACTTAGCTCCCAGGTGCCCAACTCGTAGTGTTCAGAGTGTTGAGCCTGACACGAAGGCCCTTTGCTTGAGTGTCCAGGCGGACTACATCGAGGTACACCCAGCATGTCCTGACGGCCACGAGTTGGTCTCTCGAGAGTTCTTGGTCGCTTGCAATGCCGCAGCCGACCTTGTCGTGGTCAGACCGAGTTCAGAGGCGTGTGTCTTAGCCACCAAGAGCACTCCCTCGACGACGCCTGATCCAGGCACGTTGAATGAGGAAATCTCAGCTCACGATGGAGACCAGTGGCGTGCTGCTTGTGAGGATGAGTTGAGAGCCATCCGTGAGCACGGTGTATATGAGCTTGTCGACCTCCCGCATGGGCGAAAGGCTGTACAGGCCATGTGGGTTTTTTGTAAGAAGGTGAAGCCTGATGCTACACGGGATCGTTAGAAGGCTCGTTTGACGGCCAAGGGGTTGTCACAGGTTGAGGGAGGAGATCACACTGACACCTTTGCACCCGTTGGCCGCATGACCACCGCTCGCGCTCTGTTCGGGGTTGTTGCTTACCACGACTGGGAGCTGCACCAGATGGACGTGAACAACGTGTTCCTCCATGGCAACTTAGAGGAGGAGATCTACATGGTCCAGCCACCCGGATTCGAGGTTGGTGACAAGGTCTGGCGCTTGCACAAGGCCTTGTACGGCCTGAAACAGTCACCCAGGTGCTGGAACTTGGAGATCACCAGCACACTGACGTGCCGGTTACGTACAGAGTGACGTTGACCCGTCCCTCTTTCTCAAACGGACAGCTGAGATCTTCACCGCCATCTTGGTCTAGGTGGATGACCTCCTGATTGTGTTTCCTTCTATGGAGGCCGTGAAGGAGACCAAGGCAGTTCTCCAGGGTGCCTACAGGATGAAGGACCTTGATCCTGCAGGTGTGTTCCTTGGGATGGAGATCGTGTGTGATTGTCAGCGACGGACTTTCTTGTTGCATCAGGCACGTTACGCTCGCGTTATGGGGGAGCGGTTTGCTGATCTTGTGTGTGCAGTTCCTACAGCCTCAACCCCCATCACACTTGACGGGTAGGATGCTCTGAAGGTGGATGATCGCATAGACCTGGGGGAGACAGTGGACGTGACCCGGTACTTGCGCCTGATTGGCTCTTTGATGTACTTGGCCACTACCACACGACCCGACATTGCCTTTGCCGTCAATCTCCTTGCACAGGTTTTACTGTGTCCTTGGGCAAGAGCCCTTCATGCGGCTGTGCGAGTGGTGCGGTACGTGGTGTCCACACCGTACCTCGGACTCTGCTTTTGACGACAGTGTTCGGTGGTAGTCGACGGCTACACAGACAGTGATTGGGCGTGGAGTCCTGATGGGTGTAGTCGTATAGGCTACGTGTTCCTGCTTGGTGGCACCGTAATGTCGTGGTGCAGTGGCAAGCAGGGTTGTATCACACGTAGCTCATCAGAGGCTGAGTATGTTGCTCTGGGGGCTGGGGCTGCTGAGGCGATGGACCTGCAGCGTCTATTTTGTGAGTTGCGTCAGTCTATACCTTTGCATCATTTTGCGCTATGACAACCAGAGTGCTCTTGCCATTGTAGAGAACTCTGGTGTGTTCATGCATGCAGAAAGCACATTGCTGTTGAGCATCACTTTGTGCGTGATCTTGTGGAGCGACAGGTGATCTCCGTCATCTGGGCCGGCACGGACATGCAGCGGGTTGACTTCTTGACCAAGGTACTTGCGCTCGGAAAGTTCATGGTGGCCATTTGTTCTGTCGGGCTACGCCCCTTGCCTGAGAGTGGCTGAGAGTGGGGTGTGTGAGCATGGACTGTTGAGCATCCTGTTGTACACCTGTGTCAGTTATGCATGTGTTTAGACATGGATGGCATCGGGTCATGGGGGAGTGTTGTGATGTGAGTTGTTTCCGTCCATTTGTACAGCTTACTGTGACCACTCGGCCGTGTCCATGCTCGTGCAGATCCGTGATGGGGGCCCAGCTACTGCCAAAGCACTGACAGTTGATGGATCCATCCACCAGCAGCTGCCAGACGACTAACACGACGTCCCGGGTGGTTGCTGGGGTGCTCTGCAGTTTTTATGCAGACGCTAGAGTTTTCTTGGTGGACTGGCTCTTGAGCCTGATTTGCATGTTTTGCATTGTCTATCCACCGATCGATGCCGGACTTGTGCGTGTGACCAGTCGTAGCATCCGGCTTGAGATTCTACATCTCTAGGTTCAGACGGTGTTGAGTTTGGATGCCTGTGCGCAGAGTTGTGGCCAAAACAGTGGTTTTGAGCCGGTTTTAGGACAAACTGACACTGCCGCGTGCGTCACCCGCTGTGTGCCGCGGCAGGCATTTATGCTATGTGCTTGTCAGTTGTCATTTCTCTTTGCATCACTAAGCTATTTGGAGCTTATGAGACTTTGCGCGTCTCCCTAGCCTGATCCTTGCTGTTTCTACGCCAGCTGACTGGACAGTGTCGCCACATCAACAGCAACAAGGTTAGGAAGCTTCCTAGCAATTTCTCAATCTCTGGTGCTGATCCTTGGGGGGCCACCTTGTCGGCTTATGACCGCACACTAGTGAGAAGCCATCCTCGGATTTTTCCAAGAGTTCGGGCTCGACCCCCAGGTGGCGGTACGTGCTCACTCAAGCTGTTGCTCGCTGTGGGTGTGCACTAACCGGTGACTTAGACTCTCGCTTCCCCACCAGTTCCTTGTCTTGGTTGTGACTTCTGATTCCAAGGCAAAACCTACCTCATCCATGGCATGGGACACTCTCCTATTCACTAACGCTTGTTGGTTTTCGTGCATCTCTCATTGTACTTTGTTGTGTCCTCCCGGCTTGTGTACATCGGCGTGCAGATGACAGACGGCGAGACTCGACGCTGCTGGAGTGTTGTTCGATGGAGCCGATGCACGCTGAGGCCCACTCATAGTTCGTTGGAGCCTCCTCCCTCCGGCAACGTGCTCAGCTCCACTGGCAGGCCTCCTTCGCGGTCGGGCCACCGGCGGTCACTACCACTACTGTATACATACACCCAACATTGTTTCTGGTTGTGCCATTGTGTCTGCAGCATCATGCTGTGCCTAGGGTCCGTGTCTCTTGCTGTGTGGCACTGTTTGGCATCATTGACTGTTGTAGGCACTGCCTGGGTTTGGGCAGCCGTAACTCTTTGCTTCTATTTTTCTAGCCAATTCTGACCGCACGATTGCTTTTGCAGCGTTGGTATTATGGTATGGTCCAGTTTTCAGGCAAAACGTACGACGCCCGGGTTTTGGGCTGTCGGGCATCTGGCAAGGCTCACCGAGAATACCCTGCCTGCTAGTAAATCTATTTTCTGATTGGCTGGTTAGCTGAGTAACAAGTTCTACACTAGTGGGGGGGAGCTAGAAATTTGATGGATCTCCCATTGTTGCTCATTCATCATTCCTAATCAGTTACTTTCAGTTTCCTGCTTCTTTCTGGTGCTAACATTGGCGTGCGCATTTCTCAATAACAAACCCAGAGCTTCCAGACTTAGTCTCTAGAGCAGCAGACTGAGGGGGTAGCAGAATTAAGCAACGAGCGTAGAAGCCCGCATGCTGCATCAACAACTCTGCTGCCCCAACTTGCTGCCTAGCGTTTCCTTCTTGGTATCAGAGCCAGAGCATAGCAGCAGCACCAGAAGACTCACGTACAGGTGCCAGACAACGCCGGCGGACCTCCATACGCGCCAGTGCAGGGGAAATGCTGCCGGAAATTTTCAGGCAGCATTGACCTGCCTGGTGGTGGCGTTAGATTTTTTCCCACAGCCACTGGGCCAGGGGAAATGCTGCCGGATTTTTTCCGGCAGCACTGACCCCCACGCTTGACGCGAGCAGGTGACCGGCAGTCCACGTCAGGCGCCTGCTGGCCACGACGCACGCGGCGACGTCATCCAGGTGTGACTGATAGCAGCAGCCCATAGCAGTTGTAGCAGCTTGCATCAGTAGCGAGCAGTGGCAGCAGCAGCCAAGAGCAGCTCCACAGAGCAGTTGCTGGTAGCAGTAGCAGCTTGTAGTAGCCCGCAACAGTAGCATCAGCAACCCGGAGCAGCAGGAAGAGCAGCTGCGAGCAGCAGCCAACATCAGTAGCACCTCGCAGCAACTCCCAGCAGCAGTAGCCAGTGGTAGCAATAGCACCAGCAGCAGTGGTTGCAGCGGCAGCTAGCAGCCGCAGCTGCCCGCAGCCCGTTGCTCACCAGAAGCAGCGAGCTACTGGCAACGAACGTTGATTGCAGCGAGCAGCGAGCTTGCTGCTTGCGGCTTGCCACTTGCACCGAGCAGCGAGCTCGCCGTGACGAGCAAAAAGGAAGAAAGAAAAAAACAAGATCCCCACCCCACCAGTATTCGCAGTAGTAGCAGCAATAGCAAAAACCACAGCAGTAGTAGCAGCAACAGCTGTAGCAGCAAGAGCAGCTGCAGCAGCAACATCAACAGCAGTAGCAGCAGTAGCGACAGCAACAACAGCGGCTGCAGCCGCACAACAACGGCTACATCAACCGCTGTTGATGTCAGCGGCCTTCCGTAATAGCATCTGCGGATGTCAGCCACCCTTGGCTGACGTCACTGCTAATGTCAACAGCACACAAAAGAACCAAAAAGAAGAAAAAGAAGAGGGGAAGAGAGGCACCATAATTCCCTATGGCCAACAGCCCATCTAAGGAGGGGTCCTCCTCTGTTGGGGGGACCCCCAACCCCCCTTTCCTATAGCAGTTGCAGCAGCTGCTGTAGCAGTAGCAGCAGCAGCAGCGGCGGCAATAGCAGCAGTAGCAACAACAGCAGCAACAACAGCAGTAGTAGCAGCAACAGTAGTAGCAGCAGCAGCAGTAGCAATAGCAGCAGCAACAACAACATTATCAGCAGCCCTCTGGCGTCGTTGGCGGCAACCCTGACCCCCTGGCTGCTCATGAGCAAGAGCTTGCCGCCTTGACACAGCAGCTTGGAGCGTTGCAGCCATTGGCCTCCCAGACTGCCACCAGTGCGCTGCCACCATTTATTCCTCCAAGGCACGCCAGCCCCGTTGTGTCCGCCGCCATGCATTACCTAGCGCAGCAGCAGACTCAACGCCAACGGAAGATAGTGACCTCCGTCCTTGGCCCCACTTTGGACGCCGGCCGCAAGCAGGACTTTGAGACGCCGCCCCCGCCGCTTTAGGCCGGCGAGCACTTCCGGAGTTGGGAGCTGAGCTTCCGAACCTGGGCGCAGAGTGAGGGTCTGTGGCCATACTACACCCTCCCGTATGATCCCAACCTGGCCGACCAGTTGTATGACGCTGGTCGTGCCGTACGTGCCCTCATTCCCATCGCCCCTCCGGCTTCCAGCCTGGCCCTAGAGCATTTCCTCGGTGACTTCACCCCTGGCGCCAACCCAGACCCTGCAGCCGCGTAGTATGTCCTCACTCGTCCCCCTCACCTGTCCAGCGAGGCTGAGACCAGCCTTCTGCTGCGGGAGTTCAACTTCTTGCACATGGGGGAGACCGAGATGGTCACCACCTACTGGCAGTGGGCGGAGGACATCCTTTGTCGTCTCGGCACCTCTGCCCCACCCCCTCTGGCCACGCTCCTCACCATCAAGCGCGGTGCCATCGACGCTTATGCGGACGTCTTTGTGCACTACTCCCAAGACGTCCTCACCACCATGGCGGCTTAGGTCACCCTCATGCCTTGGGCATACGAGCTCCTCCTCCAAATTGAGGAAGCTCGTGTGGACTTCTGACTCCAGCGCACAGAGGCTCTTGCCTCCCCTATCATTTCCTCCGTGGCCGATGCTTCCCCTGCCATAGCGACCTCATCGTCATCGGGGAACAAGAATCACCGGAACAAGAAAGGCAAGGGTCAGCAACAGTAACAACAGCAACCGTCGACTGGCTCCAGTGGTGGTGGCGCGGTTTGCCACAACTGTGGCCAGCCTGGGCACGAGTGGTACACGTGCCCTCTCTCGACGGACGAGGCACACATCTTCGCCACCATGCATCGCAAGCGGGAGCGCCGTCGCGCCTCTGCCGCCGTAGCTTTCACCGGCCCTGACGCCTTGACCTCGTCCTATAGCTCCACCACTTCGACAAGTCCACCAGTCCAGTAGACACCAGCACCGCAGCAGCGCCATCCGCAGCTGTTAGTACCTCCGTTTCCTTCACCGGCAAAGTCCTCCTCCTACCCAGGCTCCGGTGCAGTCACTCCGCACTCGGTCTACACTCCCGAGCCATCCTCTCGTGAGCGTCAGTTGGAGTAGTCCATCACGCTCCAGCTCGGCCTGCCCCGCCCTCTCCCCCAGGGAAGTGCGAGTTGCGTCACCTCCTGCTCTCCTGCCCAGCCCTGCATGAGTGAGCTATGGTCGTGTCCCGTTTTCTCATCTGTCTCGTAGTCTCCCGTGGTCTCCTGTACCCCCTTCCATGATGACGTTGCGTGGATTGACGATTGGCAGTCCCGGTTTGCGCCCCCTTCCACCGCATCCACGTCTCTTGCTTGCTGTCATGTGATGGTCAGCAATCTGATGACCCCCGTTCATGACCCTGTTGAGACCTGGATCATCAACTCCGGGGCCACGCATCACATGACGGCCTCCCATGAGGCCTTTAGCATGCTCAGTCCTGTTGGCGATGTCGCCGGTGTCCGGACGGACTCTGGACAGGTGTTGCCTATCCGCGGTGTTGGTATTGTTCGTTTCTGTGGTCCTGCCGGTGACGTCTTTCTGACCGATGTCCTCTTTGTCCCAGGTCTTGAGCTCAGCCTCCTGTCCGTCACTGCCCTTGACCACATGAGCGTGGACGTTGTGCACTCGCGTGGTGTTGGCACTGTGTCGTTGCGTCCGTCTGGTATTGTCGTACTGCACGCCACCGCCCGTGGCAACCTGTGGCATGTACCTCGTCCGTCCTCTCCTTCTGTCTCCTCCCCATCGGCTGCCATTGGCCATGTGTTTGTTTCCAGCACACTATCTCCTTAGCACACCCGCCTCTTGCACCACCGCCTTTGCCACGTCCACTCTACTGCCGTAGATAGCATGCTCTGCACCAAGCCGGCCAAGGGCCTTGACCCGGAGACATTCCCTCTTCCGTGCTCCACAGAGTGTCTTTATTGCAGTCATGGAAAGATACACCGGTCCACATACCCCTTGTCTTCCTCCCGAGCATCCGCCCCTCTCAACCTGGTCCATTCTGATGTCATGGGCCCTCTCCCCAACGAGTTCGTCGGAGAGAGGGACCGCTAGGTCCTCACCCTCACTGATGACTATTCTCGCTACCGCTGGGTCTTCTACCTTTGGAAGAAGAGCGATGTCGCCCGAGCCATCCAGGACTGGCTTGTTCTTGCGGAGCGCGAGTGTGGCCTCTCTCTTTGTCACTTTTGCTCCAATCGCGGTGGTGAGTTCATGGGTGAGATTACGACCTTTCTCGCCTCCCAAGGTATCCACCATGAGACGTCTGCATCCTACACGCCTGCCCAGAACTGTGTCTCCGAACGATGGAACCGTACCATGGCCGACGCCGTCCGCACCATGCGGGTCGAGTCTGGTCTCTACAATGGCTTCTATTTTGAAGCCATGGCCTGCATGACATGGATCTGGAACCGGATTCCCCACGGTCCCCTTCCCCGCCAGTCCACGCCGTACCAGCATTGGTACGATCAGCGCACTGACCTCCGCCCGGCTTGCGTCTGGGGCTTCGTGGCCATTGTGTGGCTGCCCGCCTTGCAGCGGGACGTCAAGCTCACCCCCCACGAACGTCCCTACACCTTCCTCGTTGTCTCTCGTCAGTCCAAGGCCTGGCGCTTCTGGGATCCATCTCGGCACTACATCGTCGAGTCCCGCGATGCCCTCTTATCCGAGGACCTATTTCCCCACGACCTCATTCGCTCCGTGTCCATCCCATCACGTGGGGGAGTTGTGAGTCCGTCCTCCATCCTGCCGCTTGTGGGTGACACATCCCTCAGTCCCTCTGAGCCGGCAGCCCCAGTTGCGTCCACTGGCCCCTCCGGGCCGGCAGCCCCAGTGGTGTCCACTGGCCCCTCCAGGCCAGCAGTCCCAGTTGCGTCCACTGGCCCCTCGAGGCCGGCAGCCCCAGTCGCTTTCACTAGCCCCTCTGGGCCGGCAGCCCCAGTCACATCCACTGGTCCCTCCGGGCTTGGAGCCCCAGTCCCCATTGGCCCCTCCGGGCCGGCAGTCCCGGTCGCGTCCACTGGCCCCTCCGGGTCGACAGCCCCAGTTGGGTCCACTGGCCCGTCTGGGCTAACAGCCCCAGTCGGGTCCACTGGCCACTTCGGGCCAGAAGCCCCAGTCGCGTCCACTGGCCCCTCTAGGCCGGCAGCCCGAGTAGCGTCCATTGGCCCTTCTGGGCCAGCAGCCCCAGTCACGCCTACTGGCCCCTCCGAGCCTGCAGCCTCGGTTGCATCCGCTGGCCCCTCCGAGCGAGCAGCCCCGGTTGCATCCGTTTACCCCTCCGGGCCAGCAGCCCCGTCCGCCTCCGTTGGACCGTCGGACTCCGTGCCATCTCCTGCCCTGCCACGCTACACACGTGGCCCAGGCGGCAGCCTCTGACCCAGACTCTCTTTGAGCGCGTAGACTGTGGCACCGCGCTCCGTGGCTCCTCGACCCTCTGTGGCTCCATGTGTCTCCTCCACTCCCACGGTTGTGAGTGGGGATCCTGGCACCAACGTCTTCGGCCTGACCACTTTGGTCATCATTGCAGACCTTCATCCAGGCTCCGCACTGGGTTACACCATGCTTCATCACAAGCATGAGCACGCTGTCGTGGCTGCACTTGCACACATCTCACGTGGAGCTTGAGATGCACACACTCTCTTAGTCCGCTCCTTAGCACGCCCGGTGGACCCAGCCACCCTGCGCGAGGCACAAGCCTCTCCTGAGGCTGCACACTGGGACGCCACTTGCGTCGATGAGGTTGCTACCATCCGAAAGCACCACGTGTACGACCCCGTCGACCTTCCTCCAGGTCGGAAGGCCATCGGCGCCAAGTGGGTCTTTCGGCGCAAGTGGAAGCCTCACGGGTCCTTGGACAAGTACAAGGCCCGCCTCACAGCCAAGGGGTTTGCCTAGATTCCTGGGGTCAATCACGACCAGATCTTTGCCCTAGTTGGCCGGTTCTCCACTAGGCAGGCGCTCTTTAGCCTGGTTGTCCATCATGGGTGGGAGCTGCATGAGATGGACGTGAGCAACGCTTTTCTCCATGACTCACTGGAGGGTGAGGAGCTCTACATGGTGCAGCCCAGAGGCTTTGCCGATGGTACTGGGAGAATCTGGCGGCTGCGGAAGGCCCTCTATGGCCTGAAGCAGTCGCCTCGGTGCTAGAACCAGGAGATCCGCAGCACGCTCCTTCGGCGGGCTCCAGCGCAGCACCGCTAACCCCGCACTGTTTTTCAGTCCGCGAGGCCAAACTTTCGCTACTGTTTTGGTTTACATCGACGATCTTCTCATCGCGTCGCCAGACACGGCTGCCATGTAGCGTGTTAAGGACTTGCTGCACGCCGCCTACCAGATGAAGGATCTCGGATCTGCCTGAGTCTTCCTTGGCATGGAGCTCGAGCAGGATCGCTCCGAGGGTGTCTTGCACATCCACCAGGCTGCCTATGTGCAGACTCTGTCCACCCGCTTTGCGGAGGACCTGCCACTCGTGCCGAGCGCATCTTCACCCATGTCACCTGATGGCAAGGTGAAGCTTAAGAGTCTTGACCCAGCTTTTGTGGGGGAGCCAGTTAACGTGACCACGTACCTACGAGTCATCGGGTCACTGATGTTCCTGGCGACGACGACGCGCCCAAACATCGCGTTCACCGTCAACCTCCTGGCCCTGTTTTCCCAGGAGCCGCGTGACCTCCACTTTGAGGGCGTGATCTGAGTATTACGCTATGTCATCTCCACTCCTCAGTGAGGTCTCATGTTCCGCCGCTAGCCGTCTGTTGTCGCGGTAGGCTACACCAAGAGTGACTGGGCCGGCATTCCGGATGGCAAGAGTCGCATAGGCTGGATCTTTCTGATTGGCGGCACAGCTCTGTCCCGGCGCAGTGGTAAGCAGGGGTGCATTGCATGGAGCACTGCTTAGACAGAGTACGTAGCCCTTGGCTCAGGCGCATGTGAGAGTGTGTGGTTGCATCGTATGTTGTCCTAGTTGCGTCAGTATGTCCCATCCATCACGTTGCATTGTGACAATGAGAGTGCCATGGCCATCGCCGACAATGACGGCGTGCATCACACATGCACAAAGCACATCAATGTTGAGTATCACTATGTGCATTCATTGTTGCATGACGGTAGCATAAGCATCGTGTGGGTTGAGACAGCATTGCACCTGACTGATTTCTTGACCAATGAACTGAAGCGCGACTCGTTCAAGAATGCTATGAGTTCGGTTGGCGTGCATCCATGAGTGACTCTATTTGTCCCTGCCTACGTCTCTGCGTTCCCTGGGGTGGTCTGGTTGTTGACTGTGTCTCTGCCCGCACATGTGCACTACGCTTGTGAGTCATGGGGGAGTGTTGGTTTTCGTGCATATCTCATTGTACTCTGTTGTGTCCTCCCGGCTTGTGTACATCGGCATGCAGATGACTGACGTCAAGAATTGAAGCTGCTGGAGTGTCGTTCGGTGGAGCCGACGCACGCTGAGGCCCACTCATTGTTCGTTGGAGCCTCCTCCCCCTGACGATGCGCTCAGCTCCATCGGCAGGCCTCCTTGGCGGTCGGGCCGCTGGCGGTCACTGCCACTGCAGATGCTGTCTTCATGTACCCAGCGCTGTTTTTGGTTGTGCCATTGCGTCTGCAGCATCATGATGTGCCTAGGGTCCATGTCTCTTGCTGTGTGGCACTTTTTTGTATCACTGATTATCGTAGGCACTGCCTAGGTTTGCACAGCCGTAACTCTTTGCTGCTATTCTTCTAGCTGATTCTGACCGGACGACTGGTTTCGCAGCGTCGGTATTATGGTATGGTCCAGTTTTCAGGCAAAACGGACGACGCCTGGGTTTGGGCTGTCGGGAGTCTGGCAGGGCTCACCGAGAAAACCCTGTCTGCCAGAAAATAGATCTAGGACTATTTTCTGATTGGCTGGATAGCTGAGTAACACGTTCTATACTAGTGGGGGGGAGCTAGAACTTGGAGGGGTCTCCCATTGTTGCTCATTCATCATTCCTAATCAGTTTCTTTGAGTTTCCTGCTGCTTTCTGGCGCTAACTCGGGCGCGCGCATTCTGAGTAACAAACATAGAGCTTCCAGGCTTAGTCTCTAGAGCAGCAGACTGAGGGGGCAGCAGACTTAAGCAATGAGCGTGGAAGCCCACACGCTGCATCAACAACACTGCTGCCCCAACTTACTGCCTAGCATTTCCTTCTACGCTCTCCCACACTTCTCCATGAACGAAGCAAGCTAGTAGCTACTGGTATCAGAGCAGGTGAGAAGTTCAACTCACCCTCTTCCGATTCACGGCTTGTAGGTGGGGAGTCGTCTCACTACTGACCCATCTTGGAGGTTTATTGCAGCTTCTTTCGTCGCATAGAAGTGGATGCACAATGCCTCCTGTTTTTGACATTTGGCACCCAAGCAGTGGGTCTCTACCACGGTTCATAGCGACGCAATCAGCATCTGTCAGTAGGATCACATAGCGGAACTGGTGCCATCTTGCACCTACGCCTGCTACTCCTCCTTTGACCTCGTGCCACTTTCCATCTGAATATCAGCCTTTAGAATCTTCACTACACGCTCTAGGCACCTTGCAGACTCTCTCTTCAGCACCAACCTCAGTCGACTCAGCCCGCTCGACCTCGAGAGTGTAGTTCTTCACTTGATTCAGCGGTTGCATGTACAATCGACTTATCATCCATGCTAGATCCCATGCCTATTGATGGGCCTTCCGACAACGAACTGGACTCACCCCATAGAGCAGCATGATTGGCAGTCCATGCTCAGTGGGAGGATCAGAAGACCCTCAACCTACCCCCGTGGGTCGACACATCTGACGAGCCACTTTAGGTGCGTATGCTAGATCCTTCCAGTTGTAGTGAGCTTGGTCAGGAAGCTAAGCCAGCTGAGCATGACATGGATGGCCTCGTTTACACAGTTGAAGACCTACCACTCTCACGATCTCCCTCCCCAGGTATGCAACCCACTAGGTCGTCTCTTGCTCTTGCCTTTGCAGTTGACTCAAGCCCCACACCCGGTCCTGTAGTTGCTGACACTGCTGAACCCTTGGTGGCCCGCGAGGTTCCCGGTGTTATACCTGTCTTGCCGGTTCACACCGATCTTGTCAACTTGGCCAGTGCTGTACTGGATGCCGCAGCTGGTGCTGCTACCACATTCTCAGCCACGGCCAATGCCAGCAGAGCGCCGACCCAAACTACAGTAGGTAGAGCAACTGAGGCGTACACTCAAGCACCAACATCCTTGACCCTGCTCGCTAGTGCAGCCGCTAACATTGCCACCCAGGTCACAACATCAACCGCCGTTGCCTACGGCGGTTGTTGTTGCCTACGTCGCAGCCTCTGCAGCAAACGCATCTGCAAGAGCCGTCAGCTCCATTCAAGCTTCCACTACAGTAGCGATGCTGACTCCTATAGGTGCACCTTGCGACCTCTCTCACTTCGTCAACACTGGAGTGCTTGTAGCCTCTATGGTTGCAGAAGTGGCTGGAGCTACTGTTACAGGTCTTTTCTGCCTTGTCTCTATGTGGATGGCCGTTCTCTTCTCTTCAGCGGCTACAGTGGTTCCACCTCTCTTCTTTCTTCTCTTGCACATTTACCCTGGTCACCGTACCCTCTCTCTTCCCCTCTCACTCACTCCACATTTCTCTTTGACTGCTCACTTCCTCCCAACGTACCCGCACCAGAGGAAACCATCGAAGCACTACAAGTCGCTCTGAGTGAGGCACAGGCTGTACGCCGTCACGTAGAGGAAGAACTCCACAATGGCCTAGAGGGCTAGCAGGAACTGACTGCAACTGTGGCCAACTTAGTCAGAGAGCGCCTGCGCTCTGTGCCTGCCCTTGCTGGTGTCATGGCCGATGACGACAATGCTTCTGCAGAGCCCTCTGTGCCCGCCAATACTGTCACCAACTCCAGTGCTCCCTTTCTCTCAGCTGCTGCTCTTGCTTGGGTGCTTCTTCCACCCAGAAAAATGGACTTCGAGAGCCCGTCCCTGTAGTTTACTTCTAAAGTCACCTTCTCCTCTCGAGAAACCCGCTTTAGTGCCTGGGCACAAGGGGAACTCCTCTAGGAGTACTCCTTAGCGGCCAAACCGCCTTTCATCCCTCAGCCCACAGAGGCCGCCCGCACCATCCATGCCCTCATCCATGCGGGCTAGGACTGCTTGACGACATCGGTATGTAGAATGCTGACCCATCATGCGGCATCCCTGCTGATCCCATCAGTGCATATGCCCTCATTTGCTTCTAGAAAACAGTGATTGGTTATGCCGTTCAAAGCGCCCCCGCTGTTCAGTTCAGCACTCTTCACATGTGCGTAGACAAAACAGTTGATGAGTACGGGGCAATGAGTGTGCGCCTCCTTTGTTTCTTGGGGACAGCAACACCTGGTCCGCTCTCAGCCTGCCTGTCTATTGCAGCTGGTCTAATTCCCGAGCTTTCCGATTTGTGCCTGCATGTCTCCCAATCTGAACTTCAGCGCCTTGCTGCTGCCCCAATTCCTGCTAACTCTCCCCCGGGAATTGGACCACTCTACGAGTTCACCGCCGCACGGCTCACCGACTGATGAAGCAACTTGCAAAACAAACATCTTCATCGTGCCGGGCTCGCTGCCGTTACCACTACCTCATCGTCCTCCTCTGCAGCCACTGTCTCTACCTCATCCTCCACCTCCACTACTGTCGCCCACACCTCTTAGTGTGGTGGCCTCGGTGGGGGGAACAGGTCCAGTCGTGGACGGGGCACAGGTCGTGGTCTCGATAGCAAATCATCCACTCCTTCTACTGCCCCCACCGACATCACATGTTGGAATTGTGGTGCCTTTGGGCACTCTAACCCAAAGTGTCCAGCACCCCGTGATGATGCCCGGCTTGCTTCTGCCACGCGTGTTCACTAGGCTTGCATAGGCATCAGCTCCTCTCTTGCAGCCACAACTACTGCAATCGTCGCGTCACCTTCATCCTCTTCCTCCTCTGCCTTAGCTCTCGGCACCACCCTGGCACCCCTCTAGCCACCTATGTTGTAGCCTGGCCCTTGGGGATGGGTGCCTCCTCCCGTGGGACCACCCTACTATGGACCCTTGTCCATGCACTTCACCCAACCCTCTTGGTCTAGGGACAATGGCCACTTCTCTGACACCCGCTCCTCCGACCGCTCCGTTGACCGATGTGATGAGGAGCACACTCTTGAGCGTTGTCTCACCAAACTTCTCCAGCTTCACTAGTAGGGAGGTGAGAGTTTGAGTAGCCCATCCCATGCATTTGTCTGTGAGTCGGATGGAGCCCTTCGGGGCACGTCGTCGGGGTGTGTTCATGGGATCTTGCCTGATGACCGCTCATGGATTGAGGACTGGCAGTCTCACACATTTCCTTCCTATCTTGGTTCCTCGCCACATGTGCATCTCCCTGGGACTGCTGCTGTCTGCCTTGTTCTTCCCTCCGCTTGTGTATTCTCAGGCTTCTAGATCATTAACTTTGGGGCAACTCATCACATGACCTCATGTCGTTCGTCCTTCATCTCCCTTGACCCTGTTGCCTTTTTTCACTTTGTTTGGACTGGTTCCTGCCAATTCCTTCTTGTCCAAGGTGTCGGTGTTGTTTGCTTTGTTGGTCCTAGTGAGAACCTCTTTCTACGTGACGTACTGTACCTGCCTGACCTCGAGGTTAGCCTTCTCTCTGTCACTACCCTTGACGACCAGGGCATGGACTTCTCGTCCAGCCACGGCATTGGCACAATTGCCCTTCGTTCTTCAAGCCGTGTTGTGCTTCATGGCGTGCGCTGTGGTCGCCCATTTGGTGTACCTCTGTTGCTCCCCTCGTCCTCCGCTGCCTCTGCTCTTGTGCATGTCGTCCCATCCTTGTCGCCTGCACATGCCATCTCTTGTGCCTCCAGCCTACTATTGGGCCTGACCCCGCCACGTTTGCGCCTCCGTGCTCCGCAACCTGTCTCGACTGCGCACGCGTCAAAATGCACCGCTCTCTGTTGACAGCAGTTGCTTCCACCACGTCGCATCCCCTAGACTTGGTCCATGCTGATGTCACGGGCCCCTCGCCCCTCATGACTTCCTTGTTGGCCTTGGTCTCTATGCCCTTTGCTTGAACTAATGAATTCTCTCATTACCTGTGGATCTTTTCCCTTCGCCATAAATGTGACGAGACTGAAGTCATTGAAACCTGGCTTCCCCAAGCTGAGCATGCTTGTCTGCGTCCCTTGCGTGTCTTCCGGAGCAACAAGGGTGGTGAATTCTTTGGACCCACCTCTCCTTTCCTTGAATCTCAGTGCGTCCACCACTCAAACCCATCTCTATGTCACCTGCTCCCTCTGCACCAACTTCATCCTTTGTGCCGCCTGCCAATTCTGAGTAATCTGCCTCTTCTGTGCCGCCTGCTGACTATGACCCATCTGCCTCCTTTGCACCGCCTGTTGTGGCTGAGCCATCTGCTCCCTCTGTTCTGCCTGCTCCTGCTGAGCCATCTGCTCCCTCTATTCTGCCTGCTACTGTTTAGCCATCTGTGCCCTCTGTTGAACCTACCGCCACTGACAGTGTGCATGCCTGCTTGGCAACGTGGCAGCACGCAAGGCGGTCGATGCTGAGATAGTACGGGCAAAGCTCCCAGGGCACCGGATATAGTCTTGCGTGGAGTAGAGGGCGGTGGACAAGATGAGTGCCTAGCTACTTTTGGATGCAGTGCCACGGCACACAAAATCAGTCATCGACTGGCAAGCAGTGCCAACAGGGTGAGTAGCGGTAGAGTGGAGGCACTAGCCTCTGTCCTTCCGGCATTCTCCCGAGTTTGGGGTGCAATAGCGAAAGGCATTTTCTTGAACGCAATGTATGGCTGCCGTACCTTGTATGTCAACTCACCTTGTCTGATGAAGAGTTTTATTGCCATTTCCACGCTCCACCTTGTCTTCTTGATGATCCGGCACGGTCACCATCGTGCAGCGCAGAGTGCGAGACTGTCACAAATCTGAGGAGGGGGCCAAGGGCCCCGCTTGCACTCGAGGTCCGCACGCGACCAACTGGCACCATGTTATGGAGTCTCAGGCGTTGCATGTCATGTCTACAGTGTTTGCCGCAATGCTACCATGTCATGGACCCATTGCCTCCTTGTGCGGCTGTGGTTTACGGCTAATCCCTGTCATCTGTGCACATGCGAAGTTCAAGAGTCCTCTTGGACACCCTGGACTTGGTCGACATGCAGGTTCAGCAGACAGCCTATCATAGATGCACGTAGGACGTCTGTGATACGTACACCTTTTCTTGGTAGAAATGAATGTCAGCATGACGTCATACAAGTTTCGTGGAACGGCTAACGACTGTATGGTTTGGATATAAAAGAAAACCCTCGTTTTCATGCAGTTGGGTATGGCTCTTCAACTCCCATCTTTTTAACGTTAAGGCACATTGAATAAATTGGCATAGAGAAACATCATTCCAAAATCGTACGGACAATGGAAAACTGCTTTGAAAATTGTGTTCAACTGAAAAGAAGCAACGAGGTGTCCAAGGGACCAGTCATACAATGCAGACACCGATAGTCGTTGATTAGTGAAAGTGCATGGGCAAATGGTTGTTTTTGTCAAACGTCGTGGGCGGCTCATTGCTCTTCTTCCAAGCGCTGGGAGGATGGTTGCTTTTCTTCCAAACAATGGGCGGATGAGAGTCACACTTTGTGGTTATGGGTATCTGAGCTATTCCACCCTAAATCAAAACATTGAGACTAGCGACATGAATCCTGTTGAGCCCAGATTTCACCTGGTGAATCCTCAACTAGAGGAGAATGGAATAACCAAAATCTGTAAAACTACAATTAAGGCAGTTTTCATTTAGAGATAAAAAAGTATGTTCATCAAAAGAACATACTTAGACGTTAGTTGCTTGAAACCTTCCAAAGCATGGACACATTGTGCTTTGAAATTCAAGTCTTCTAGATGTTTCAAAAGAATGTTTCTGATGAACAAAGTTGGTGTGCCTTCAATTGTATCTCTCCATTGCAATGGCTACACAAAACAGGTTCCCAAGCATAATGACGGGACAACGTGTACGAGCATTGCAAGGGTTTCTTGTGAGCTTCATGTATAAATGGCGCATAGAGGTACCTTCATAGTGTTAACTTGTCCCAATGGTAATACAAAACTGGGAAAGAGTTATCAACTGATACAAACTGGTGCCGTTATTTGCTTTCTACTATCAGTACAAAAAGCAGATGGAGGACAACGGGGATGAAGGAAAGGGTGGCAGGACGAGGGAGAAAGGGAGAAGTAGACATAGAGGTAGGGTGTGGGTGTGTGCATGTGTGTGTGTGTGTGTGTGTGTGTGTGTGTGTGCGTGTTTTTGTGT
>SZWC01009220.1:87154-99915 GCA_023375785.1 Penium margaritaceum | reverse complement strand
TGCCTAGTATCTGATCATGTAGCACGCCTACGAATTTGAGGGTTACGATAGGCCTATGACTGCTAATGCGCCGGGATTTTGCGGCTAAAGGGGGGGGGGGGTACATCCCAAACGTACACAACTCCCTCAACCTCGTGAGGGAATTTTTGTCTTTACATATGTGGCCCCCCATGGCTTGAATTTAGGATCTTTATGCCGTTCGGCCAAGGGAATTTTTCCCACCTTCCAGGACCTCCAGTGTTCTTTTCTCAAAGGTTCTGACACATTTGACTACCTTCTAGAAGTTTTGATACTACTTGGTCGACTCCTTGATGGTGCTAGAATTTTATACAGCCACAATTTGATATTCTTGTCACCCCCTGGCTTCTCTGCATATTTTCTTGAAGCAACCACTCACAACATGGTGTCGCATGCTTTTCTTGACTCGAGCGTCCAAGACCCAACATGTGTCTCATTGTGTTTTCTTTGATTTTATACATGCACTCGATATGTTCAACACTTTTCATCAAATTACACTAAATACAAATAATCCAACTGTCCCAGTTCCTTGAATTGTCTTTTGCTTTTCTACTCATCCCTGTGAACCATCCACGTTTCACTCTATTATGTCCCAGACGTACAGGAGACCCTAAATTCCATAAGTGGGGATTATTCTCTTACATTTATGGCGCACTACGTGCTGGTCTCAAGATTTTTACGCCGACCAGCTGAGGGAATTTCGGCCACTTGCCTCGACTCTCAGTGTTTTGTTCCAAAATTTTCTAACATCTTCAACCACTTTCAAGAAAGGTGGAAATAAATATCACGAACCATGTAATATTTTGGATATTGTTCGGTCAACTTGTTGACGATGCTAGACTTTCATACAACCGCGCATGGAAATCCTCAAAACCCCCCAAATTCTAAGTGGATTTTCTCAAAGCAATCACTCACGACGCGACGTCACTCGCATCACTCAACTTTATCACCGAAGATCCAACATATGCCTCATTCTGAATCTCACTGCTGTATATATGTGTTTGACATCTCCGACACAAGTCATCAAAGTACACTTACTACAAGTTACAAATTATCCAATCATCCAATGATTCCAATTCCTCCAACCGTCTTCTGCCCTCCACCTCATCCTCGTGAACTAAGCACATTCTGCTCGGTGTAATACTTGGAATCAAAGTGCAACGGCACTGAAGGGGCAGCCGGCCCATGGTTTTGAAGCCGAAAACCTTACACAAGTCTTCAATGCTTCTCCACCGTTCATGATTCTACATCCTTTGTGACGACAATGGTGAAAAGATCAAGCACACCCGGTGACAAGCAAAAATAACAGGAAAAGAATCCAGCGATGGAGGAATAGAACCACATGGTCAACAACGCTCTTTGGGCGAACCAGGCAGTAGCGGCAACTTTCACGGAGAATGGAGCAGCGCCAACGATTTGGACAGTCAGTCCGGTGATGAACCCCTCAGGCTCAGCAAACCCATAGCCTCCATGGATGCCTGCCACGATGACACCTAGCACAATGGGAGGCACCAGCTGACAAGCTCTTCTTAATGAAGACGTATACCATAAGTTGTCGGGACTCAAGAGCCTCAACACCCATCTGCACCAGCAACTCAGTTTGGCAATGGAGGAGCTTCTGAATGCATGTGCATTGGAAGCATACTCACTGAGAGAAATCTTTCACTATCAAACAAGCCCCAAATTGTACTGGTAATTCCTGAGAAATTCCATCCTCAGTACTCCAGAAGACTGACTGTTTGGATGTGGCTGATGAGTTGGAAGTGGAGGAGAGAGGGAGCCTTGGATCAGCAAGCATGTGGGACTTGAAGGACACAAGTTTTTCTTGAGAATGGTTATTTAATCACTCCAAATGATGGAGTACATATACAGCTAGATCTTGGGTCTGTGAGCCCTCTCACAAGCCACACAATTTAAACATGGAAGCTAAGACTCTCATACGAGTGTCCACAATCTCACATAACAGAGTCAATCAGCCTGGAAATCAGGCTGACCAATGACACAAGACTTAGACAGCTAGAGAAAACTCTCGTGGCACAACCCTAGTGGTCACATCACTCAAAATCCCATGGGAAATATCCATGTGTCCATGGCTAGAACACACGCAAGAGAGGAGTATATCACCCCACCTAAACAGCAAGGAGAGGTACCTTGTTTCTCGTCAGCACACTCTTACAAGCCAATCCAAAAATTAAGGAACTTTTTGCCATTTCTCCCATCCTCTTGCCATTTTGTTCTCTCATGCTAAAGGATGGAGCTGGTGCCCTTTTTCACCTAGAAACCAGCTGCTGATGACCCCAGAAACTATGAAAGTTCACATCTCTCAATCGGACCATTGGATCGGCTCAAAACTTGGACCATATAAATTGATAGATGCAAGGTGTAAAAAATTGACCAAATTAGGGTGCTATATTGAAATCATCAGGATATCAAAAGATAAATAGAGGATGCCTTTCTAGTTCTGTAGCACTTTACGGAACTAGATTCGGAGTCTGTTTGAGGGAGATATGGAATTTCAAGGTTTTGGGGACATTGGGTCCGGTTCAAGTCACAGCTCCTACACTACCAGCACCAATGACGGCGAGAATTGTTGGCCAGGGAGGTTTGGAGCGGCTTTCAAGGTAAAAAGATGGTAGGAGGATCTTCAAGGAACTTCAAGGAAGGTCACCACCAAGACTATTGGTTGTGCACATGGCAGGGATGGTAATTCTCGTGTGTGAGAGTGTGACTACTCCTCATCCCGCTAGGCTAGGATTGTGCTAGGAGGTGAACTTTTACAGAGTGGTTCGTCCAGCTGCATGTGTCAAATTAGGCGTAATTTGGCTTGTTAGAAAGATATGATACCATGATCTCTTATCCTCAAGAAAAAGCAGCAATCTGTGCTCTCTACACAACTCTACATGCTTCCGTATCTTTGTCTCTGGAACCAGAAACTTGTCTCTAACGTACAATTGGTCCTGCCTAGCGGCTCTTGGTGAGCCTGATCACCTCCCTGAGGGCTGAATAATCTTCTATCTTTTGTATCAGAGCTAGAACAAGGCCTTACCTCACCCTTGAGGCATCCCTTGCACGCTGGTGTGTGAGAGAGGTTGTTTGTGGGCCAACAATACAGTCAACATGGCAACATCATCATGTCAATGGTGGCCGGTGTCAACATCGCCAAGTTCGAAGGTGAGAACCTCTTCAACTGGAGCAAAAACATGAATACGGTGCTGATGGAAAAGGGACTCTGGAGCCATGTGAGTGAGGCTGACTCTGTTGAATCCTCCCTCTCCACTGTGAAGGCATGTATCCACTGCAAGAAGCAGGATCCACCTATGCTTCCAAGTCAATCTTCATGAACATGCAGCTGCCTTGTCGCTTTCACACCGTAAATGTGGATGAGTCGGGCTTCATGATTGACTACCTCAATATGGTGAAAGCTTTGGCTGACCAGCTTGCTGCAATTGAGGACCCTGTCAAGGAACGTGTTCTCATGCTAACCATCCTCTCAGGCCTTCCTAGTAGCTTCACTCCTCTTATTGTTTCTCTATACCAGCGTGGCGAAAGGCTCTTGTTCGTGGAGGAGGAGCACCGCAAGGAAGGAGAAGGAGGAAGTAGAATGGATGTAGCCCTCATCGGCAACATGAGTCAAGGGGGTGGTGCTGCATCAACCAATGGAAGCGGAGGTGGTGGGAACAAGAATGACAAGTTCCACTACTGCAAGAAGCCAATCCATTGGGCACGCACATGACGGAAGAAGGAGGAAGACCTTGCAAATGGGGTAGGATCAGGGAAACAGTCAGACTCCTCCATCAATGCCACTGATTGGGAGAGTGGATTTGTGAGAACCATCTAGGTCTTGCACATCTCTGCCACCACTGACTTGTTCTGGATCATCGACTCAAGAGCCACTCAGCACATGAGCTATCGCTGGGAGTGGTTTGTTGTCTACACTGCTATTGAACCTCGTCAAGTGTACATGGGTAAAAATCATGTGCAAATGGTGGTGGGAGAGGGTGAGAATTTCTCCTGTGCTTCTGTCTAGGGTAACCACGTGGAACATCATTCGAAGGGGTTGCTCCATGTTCCAGGTCTGGCAGCTAACCTCTTCTCTGTTTCCTCTCTCATCTCCAAGGCATGCTGGTCCGCTTTGAGATTGGTGGCTGCACCATTTCAGCATGTGTGGGCCAGGTTCTTGCAAAGGTTAACAACGATGATGGCCTCTACAATTATTTTGTGGAATCAGAGAAGGGAGCTGCCTCAGCAGCAACTACGAGAGTGGGAGAAAATGGCATTGGCCTGAGGCATCGCTGGCTTGGACACCTTGGCTTTTGCACAATCACTCCATGAAACAGATGGTGCATGGCCTGCAGCTAAAGGAGGTGCATTGGCCTATGAGAGCTGCATCAAAGGGAGTCAAGCCCACTCTCCATGCACCAGGGAGGGGCAGCAGCTAAGCTTCTCTCTCTTGTGCAATGTGGGGTATGTGGTCCCATGTCATAACAGTCCTTGTCTACCAAGCTTTACATTGTCACATTTATTGATGAGAAGTCGAGGAAGACGTGGGTGTTCGTTCTAGCCAGAAAGGATGAGTGTTTTGATGCATTCAAGGCATGGGTGGCTGCTGCACAGAATGAGAGTGGCAGGCGTCTAAAGGTGCTTCGCACCGATGGCGGAGGCGAGTAACTCTCCAATGACTTCTGTGACTTCCTCAAGAATCGCGGGATCTAACAGGAGGTGACGCCACCCGCAACACTGTAGCTAAAAGGCATCGCTGAGCGTACCAACCGCATGCTCATGGAGTGTGCTTGCAGCATGCTCAAGTACGCCAAGCTCCTACCAACATTATGGGCAAAGGCAGTCAACACCGCCTTGTACCTGAGAAACCGGAGCCCAACATTTGCCGTGCCACTGATGATGCTGGAGGAAGCGTGGACGGAATGCAAGCCAAATTTCATGCACCTAAAGGTGTTCTTTTGAGGTGCATTTGTCTATGTGCCTGCCGCTAACCGCAACAAGCTGGATTCCAAGGATGTAAACGATGCCTTCCTTAACTATGACACCATGGGATACTGCCTGTACAACATCGCCGCACGCAAGATCGTCCAGAGCCATGACATGGTATTCAAGGAGAATATGAAAGGCTGGAAATAGAGCCTTGTGGAAGCAGTCACGGTTGCACCAGATCTTTGAGCAAATAGAAGCCAAAGAGCATACAGCTGAAGAGGAATGAGCAGAAGGTAGTGGTGACAGGGCAATAGAGGAAGCTGAGGAGGAGAAGCAAGCGGCAACCAAAGCAGAAAAGGAGGAGCAGCCGAACAAGCAGCAGCAGCTGCCATGGAGGTCTTCATGCCTCAACTGTTGTGCATCTGGTGCCGTGGTGCCTCTGTGGCAATCTGAGACCTCACAAGAAAATAGAGACCGCTGGAGGAGCTGCTGAACCTATGCACTTTTTCATCTTCACACATTCTTCTGACCTCAAGCTCCTAAACCCTAAACCCTACATCAACCTCCGAACTCCTTTGAGCATCTTCTTCACTCTAGGGAGATAGCTGGATTTTTCTTGGACGAGGTGCGGAGTGCTCACCCCCAAAAAAAACCAACTTGCCTCCGTTTCCAAGGTTCCCGCCCCCCTCCTTCATCCAAAACTTGGGACAGCATTTCTTCCCAAGGCCAGGGGCTCTCACGGCCCGAGATTACCCTAAAAAGAGGGAGGAAAATACTTTGAGGATTTTTGGCGGCTTTTCCGACGCTGTTGGCTCAAGGAAGATGCCACCAAGGGGTGCGAGACGTATGAAGAAGACTCAAGAGGAGGCCGGGGAAGACAAGGTAGACAAGAGGACAAAGGGAGGACACAAATTTAGAAGAGGGAGTGAAGGAGTCGCTAGGACTTGCTAGAACTCCTTTCTCATTTTTTTTCCTTGTGTTGTGGGTGGCACTCACATTTTTTTTGTCATTCCCTTGAATTCTAATTTTCTGTTTTCCTAGATTCTAGTAGCTACCAACTGCCATGAGTCACGGCTTAGGGAGACTAGTTTCTGAATCCACGCCCTTGTGCGGACCGTGGCGGCCTAGGAAAATAGAAATTAAATCTACAATTGCCTCACCGATTGTGAGAGCAAGGAGATTGTGGGAGACAATTCCTCCTCAAAGATGTGGGGCAATCTCCACAATGGTTTCAACATACTAGCTACACGGACGACGAGATGACAAGTGTCAGACCGTCCAAGACCAATAAGGGCAAGGTGGTCATGACATTACCACACGCCCTTGGCGGATTCCAAATTTTGAGAGTTGTCACCACGAGCACGGTTGCCAAACCAAAGACAACCGTATCGCCGAAGGCAACCGGCGCCAACCTCGGCAACACCGAGAAGCGTGCGGAGGCCGGAAAATTTCTTGACCAGCACATCCACACGCACGTGGGTGACCCCCATGCGATGGATGCCGAGGAGGATCACCCAGAGGATGACCTCGACGAAGAGCAAGACGCAGCCGATGGCAAAGGCGATGAGGATCGTGATCATCGCCATTGTCGTATGGCAAACTCGAGCCGATTGCTCAAGAAGGGCAAGGCGCTCGCCGTATCACCTGAAGCTGCCGACAGTAGTGAGGCTGCCAAGAGCAGCAAAAGCGCCAAAAGTAGCCACATGGGAAGTTCCCGCGAGAACGAGCCGGACGACGTCACCGCGAAGGAAATTCGCGATAACCGTCGCAGGCTTGTGGAGTTCGCTGTTGAGGCGGCAGGCCAATTCAAGATCACCACTGATGGTGGAGGTACGGCACCACTCGGAGGAGTGGGGGCGGACCCCCCTTCGTACGATGTAACCAGAATGGGACAGGGCAGCATCCACTCGAGCGTCATCGCTGACGACAGCCTCCTGCGGAAGGTGGGACTTCATGGAGTCGTGTACGCAAACTGTACCCTCCTGTAGTGGGTAAAGGTGCATGGACAACGCGAGGCCCTGGAGGCTATCGTCGATGTTCTGACAAAATCAGAGCTGTCGATGCTATCGTCGATGCTCTGACAAAATCAGAGCTATCAGAATGGGTAAAGTTTGCATTCACCAACTTGCTAGCCCACGTCAGGCACAGCATCACGAATCTCGACCGTGATTACCGGCGACAACGTGTGGCCGCTCATGTGGCAAGATGCCGATACAACAACTACAAGAAGACGTTGCAGAGTGTGACCCAGGTGCGGATGTAGTAGCAAGCGCAGTGCGGCGTAACTGCTGATGCCACTGCCAGTGGCACCGACGGCTTGCCTACCTCGACGACTTCGGGGCCGGTCATGAACACGTCCTTCCTCCACAGTGTGAAGATTTTCCGAAAGGGCGTGAAGCTAACCTACTGACTGAATCGTATAGAGCACGTTCTACGTGTCCACAAGGCTCCACTCAGTCAGTGGGGTAACCTTGCCACGACGCGGCTTGAAGACAAGCTCTTCAAATATGTGGTCAGCAATCGCACCTCGAGTGGCAGCCTATGCCGTGGGAGGCTTTCTACATGGTCATGCGTAAGAAGTGCACCCAGCGTGAGGAGGCACAACGCGCCTTCCATAAGATCAAGGACTTCAGGCAGTTGGGTAGCTCGCTTGAAGCCTACTTGAGTGAGTTCACCGCACTCGCAGATGAAGCCGAAAGCTTCACCAAGGGTGATGTGACTCAGACCTTCAAGTACTCGGAATACATGCTACTGGAGTACTTGTGTGATGGACTTGCCAGCGAGAAGCTGAAGGAATAGACCACCACAACGGCAACCGATCAAGCTTGGACAAGTTGGAGGGTGTTGCGGGACTACATGAGTGAAGTGTATTCGGCAAACCCAAAGCATTACTCAGACACACATCCAAACGCGCGTCCACAACAAGGCTGTAACATGCGCATTGACGCTGCGGGGGCTGGAGGAACAGCCGGGGAGCGGGGCAGGGCCAAGGGCAAGCAACCCGCAAACCCTCCAATCAAGAAGACTGGCGGGCACAAGGCCCCAAACCACAAGCGCAACTGCGGCAATGACGAGCTGCAGGCGGCGCATGAGCGTCGCAACACAGCTTTCCGCGACGGACTCTGCCACAACTACATGCAGGCAGGCCAATTTAGGGCTCAGTGCCTTGAGGCAACTAGTGGTGGACAAGAGGCCGCGGCGCTAGCCGCAGTAGCAGCACCTCATGGGAATGTTGCAACAGGAGGCCGCGGACAAGGCCGTGGACAGGGCCATGGTCGCGGCAATGGACCCGACCGTGGAAACAGGCAGGGCCGTGGTGTGGGTTTTCCCCATACCTGAGTGACGTTAGTGGGGACCACTCAGGGGTAAAACTGGAATAGGAGTGTGGGCTCATGTTTTCAGACAAGGATGTTAAACAATTTGAGTTTTTGACAAGTTCAAATTTCTCCGTTATTTTCTCCCTACTTTTTGAACCTCTTCTACACTTGCTAACCGTCATTGCCCACTAAACCTTGCATCTCCGGACGAAATGCATGACCGTACATGCTTAGTGGTGGCGACACCGACCACTGTGCAAGAGTTGTGTAACACAGTGATTGAAACAAACGCCCTCAAAGAAATGAGTTCAATCACATTTGCGATACCTTTAGTCGATGATTTTGACCCAGTCAAATTCACAGACTGAAAGGAGCTAGCCAATTTTACTTGTTCTTACAAGATGTGGACTCAAGTAGGTGAATCATGGGAGCTACGGTATCTGCCATCTAGATTCCTTGTTGATCACAAACTCGGTTTGCCATTGTCGAGCCTGTTCAATCGGAAGCGTTGGGACAACAGGATGATGTAGTTCAAAGGACACCTAGTTGGTGCTCCCGTGAACGTACTTGCTGACACTGGAGGAGATGACTCCTTTGTCAGCCTTGGCTTTACCCGACAAGTTGGCTTGAAGTACAAGCCATCGAATGGCACATTTTTTTTTGGTGACAACCGTACAGTACCCATAATCGGTACCGGTAAAGCGAAAATTTGTATTCAAAGGTACATACAGAGTGTCACGTTGAAGGTACTCAACCTCCTTGACCCGCTTGACGTGGTGCTAGGCGATCCACGGCTCTATGAAAACAAGACTCTAATGTGCTTCAAATCAAAGTGTTTGATCCTCCAAAAAGGACAGTGTCGCTTTACACTGATTCCGAGTATGGAATTGTCGGCGACCAGACTCAAAGTCCATGCAAGCTTGTCTATGATGCAGGTCAAGAGACGTATTCGACAAGGATGTCGATACTTCTTGGCTCAGCTGCAAAAAGTGGAGGACGACATGAAGGAAGACATGCCATAAGACATCAAATCTCTATTGGCGGAATTCTCATATGTATTCCAAGATCCATGAGCTGGGCTTTGGCCAGAACAATTGGGGCATTCGATTCCGCTGCAACCAGAGACAACTCCTCCGTTTAGAACCATGTACCGCCTTAGTCTAGCAGAAAGGTAAGAGGCTGAATGCCAAATCAAAGATTACCTTGCAAAAGGATGGATCGAGCCAAGTAGCTTGACGTACGGTGCACCGATCATTTTTGTGAACAAGAAGGACATATGTGTGTGGACTACCGGGCGTTGAACAAGCTGAAGATGAGAAATTGATTCCCCTTGCCGCGAATTGAGGACCTATTTGACCATCTCCAAAGGGAAAAAAATATTTTCTTCCTTGGACTTGTCTCAAGGGTACGATCAAATCCGCATAACGGAAGATGATATTCTTAAAACCGTATTTCGAATGCACATGGGACACTATCAGTTCTGAGTGTTATGCTTTGGGCTTACAAATGCCCCGGCAACCTTACAAGGAGAAATGAACCGAAAATTTGCCAAGCAACTCGGTCAATTTGTCTTGGTTTGCCTGGACAACATCCTGGTTTTTTCTCAATCAATGGAAGAGCACATAAAACATCTGTGCAAAGTCCTCGCAACCCTTCGGGAAGAGAAGTTCTATGTGAAAGTGAGTAAGTGCAAGTTTGCACAAGATGAGCTCAAATACCTTGGACACATCGTCGGCAAGCACGGCATCCGTGTCGACCTACGAAAGGTCGAAGCCATGGTGGACTGGCCACGCCGAGAAAATGTTGGGCAAATTCGGTCTTTCCTCGGCCTTGCAAACTACTTTCGACAGTTTATGCAAGGGTATTTGACCCTGGTAGTACCGCTAACCAGGCTCACGCGAAAAGACGTGCATTGGGAATGGACATCTGATTACGAGAAACACCTTTCTCAAAGTCAAAGAGCTTCTATCAACAATACCCATCCTAACTCTCCTAGATTCATTGTAACAGTGGGAGGTTTGATGTGATGTGTCGGTAGTAGGACTCGGAGCTGTCCTCATGCAGAACGGTTACCCAGTTGCGTATGAGAGCCGGAAGCTCATCCCCGTAGAAACGCGATACACGACTGGGGATCAAGAGCTCCTTGTGGTAGTAAACACTTTCAAGATGTGGTGTTTCTACCTCGAGGGTGTCAAGGGGGTGTGACGGTCGTGATCAACCATAACCCATTGGTGGTTTTTCGAACGAAACCAAACCTGTCAAGACAACAAGGGCGTTGGAGCAAATACCTGAGCCGATTCTCGTTCACATGGGAGTATCAGCCAGGACGCATCAATGTGGCCGATCCACTGAGCCGGCAGCCAGAGGAAACCATCGAGGTTGGTGGGTGTTTCTTACCATTGCGACAGCAACCGTGCAAACACTAGAGCCCCCCGCACCCCTGCGGCAACCACCTCGAGAGATTATCCACTACAACGGTTTTTCTAACAAAATCCGGATGGGATACTGTGTGGATTCTTGGTTTCAAGACTCCCGAAACCTAGACAAGTACGGATTGGTGGAAGCCACAGGAATCTATTGGCACGGAGAGCAAGTTGTTGTGCCAGACTCATAAGACCTTCCAGCAAAGATTATCTCTCAGTTCTACGATCCACCAGTCGTAGGTCATGTGGGACCTCGAAAGACCGGACAGGCACTCTCGGACCACTATTGGTGGCCAGGATGGAGTGTCGATGTCCTTAAGTACTGCATGACATGTGACCCATGTCTTTATAATAAGGCTAGTAACAAGAAGCTTCTTGGACTTCTCCAATCACTTCCCATTCTTGGAACTCCATGGGAGTGCGTCAGCATGGACTTCATTACTGGTCTTCCGGACACGGCATGTGGCTACTATGCAATACAGGTGGCTGTGGATCTTTTGACGAAGATGACACACTTCATTCCTACAACCATTTATGTGAACTTAGAGAAGACCGCTCGTCTCTTCTTTGAGGATGTCGTAAAGTACCACGGCTTGCCTTTGCGCATCATCTCTGATCGAGATCAAAAATTTGTTATTAAGTTGTGGAAAAAGATGCACAAGTACTTTGGCAACGATTTGCAAATGTCGACAGTGTTTCAATTTCAAACCAATGGACAAACAGACCACATAAACCACACTCTAGAACAAATACTCCGCATGTATGTGGACCCTGCCATGAATGAAGAGGACAAATTCCTAGCACCGGCAGAGTTTGCGGTGAATAATTCGGTGAGCGAGTCTATACAGTTCACACCGTTTGTGATAAACAATGGTCGGCATCCAGTGGTGCCCTCTTCATTCATGAAGAGTGGGAGTACAAGAGGATATATTCCTTCTACTTAAGCCTTTGCTGAGCGCATAGAGACCTTGTTAAAGGAGATGAAGGGTCACCTTCAACTTGCTCGGCAATGACAAAAGGCATATGACAACAAAACTCTTCGTGAGGTCTCCTTTGACATCGATGACAAAGTGCTGCTAAGCACTAAGAATCTTCGGCTGAAGACGCCAGGGACAAGAAAACTTTTGCCGAAGTGGATTGGGCCGTTTCCCATCGTCGCACGCATCGCACCAGTGGCATACCAATTACTCATTCCACTGAGTATGAAGATATATGACGTGTTTCATGTGAGCCTTTTGGCTCCATACACGACATAGGGAACTGTTCAGCCACCACCGGTAGTCCTTACTGTCGATGGCCAATATGAGGTTCTTTGTCTACTTCAGTACCGAGAGCGTACTCTGCAATCGCGGGTTGTTTGGGGATACCTGTTCATTGGGCCAGGTGCGGACCTGAACATAACTCATGGGAGCCAGAATCTCGGTTGCCAACAGGGGTGGTAACCGAGTATTTGAGCAAGCTGGGAGCTCACACAGATTGACGCGTGTCGGGGGGCACCATCTAAATGCGGAAAGGTGAACAACATTCCTGCATGTTGGGGAATAACATTCATGGACTGCAACCATAGGAGGTTGGGGACGTCCAACATGGTTGTCGCGCGGACGCTCCTGCCTAAAGGGAAGAGGCCGCTAGTTGTGCTAACCAACAAGCTACAGCTTCGGTCCAAGTACCATGCACGCGTTGATGCTTGTGATTGAAATTATCAGTTTTCTTTCACAATGTTGATGACTCACTAACTGACAATCCTGCTTGCTGTTCATGCACCGGGACGGTTCATAATAAGTGGGGAGGAATGTAGCGGGAGGGCCGGTTTGGCCCTCCCTCCTCGCTGAAGCAAGGGGTGGTTGCGCAACACCCCTCGCGTTAGCGAGGGCTGGCCAACGGCCAGGATTTCGCTGGCCTCCGGCCAGCTGGCTGCCGGCCGGCTGGATGGCCGGCAGCCGGCCAGCAGCCGGCCAGCCGCCAACCGACGATCGAGGCCTCAGCCCGATCGGGGGCTGGACCGCGGTTCCGTCAGGCTTGGTTACAAGCTTAGTGTTGTGTGTGTGTGTGTGTGTGTGTGTGTGTGTGTGTG
>SZWC01009220.1:38152-51633 GCA_023375785.1 Penium margaritaceum | reverse complement strand
TTGAGTTCCAAGTTCATGACATCTATTACTTATCTCATTTTTTAAGCTTAGAATTCATTTTTGGTGTTAGAAAAATATTAGGGCATTCAGTACCGTGGTACACTTTTCAGTACCGTGGTACAATGTGTGTGTTATACATTGGTATACCGTGTACCACGGTAATTGTATAATACCGCGGTATTTTACCAATACCGTTGGTAACGCGGTGCCGGTACCGGTATCGGTAATGAGCTGCCACAAAATCATGATACCGCGGCATTTGTACCGCGGTACTGTGGTACCGCGGTACTCGAGTACCGCGGTACTAAATACCGCGGTATTGCAGCCCTGAGCACAGGTGTCCTAAACTAAAGTAGTAGACTCAGCTGTTTATTGAGAGCCGTTTTTGCTGACTTGACCACCCATACTTTACTCAAGGCCGATGGCGCTCCCTTTTTACTCTGCGCATTAGTGGGAGAATGTGCAAGGGTGTCTCCCCCGTAGTAATCTGTCCCTATTGGCTTCCATTGAAGCATCTTGGGTCACTTTGATGCTTTCTTAGCCCCCCTTCCCTCCGACGCTCCTGGGCGCACAATGACGAAGAGATTAAATGCCGTAAAGATGGGTGGATTTGTCCAAGGTGTAGTGAATATCATTCAAACATGAAGCTTTGTGCACATTGTTCCGTTTCCTGATTTTTTAAGTTGGCAAATGGTGCGTCAAGCTTCCTATTCTCTGCCAATGCTTCATTAGTGCAACATATTCTTTCAAACGACAACAGGAAACATGATTGCCCATGCTTCATGTTGTGTAATGCCACACAACATTAATGATTTATCCATAGTGACTTATCATGTTTGTTTCACACGGGAAGAGAACATGATGAATTCATTGCCAATTCTAAGTTGGCACCTGTGCTAAGGGCTTTTAAATTGAGATCAGGACAAGATTTCTCAATCTCAAACTCGTTTTTTCCCACTTCGGTACAAAATTGTTGGTGTATGTGTCGCGGACACATTGTGGCCTCTGGTTGTTGTCACCAAACCGATCCAAGTGATTGATTATGGAGGTGCCCTGCCAACAGTGCCACTGTCGAACAAAAGACGCTTTAGTGTCGCAGAGAGGGACATGGATGTATGTGAGGAGGCAACCAAGGTTCACTTTGGGGAAGAACAGGCTTCCACACTTCTTCCACAAGTATGCAGTATGATTATTGCATTATGTTGAAGACTAGGTTTTCTAGTGCAGCTATCTGGGGGTAGGTAGCCGGGCTGCCGAGCTCTCAGACTTCATACTGCCCAGGGATTATTTGGCAGCTCACTTGCAGGCCCGAAAAGCCTGAGATGGTTCGGGTCCTCGCGAGACGAAGCTCGCAAGCAAGGGTGAGCTCACTCCTCGCCCCCTCGTCACCTCCTCATGAGCACCCAACGCCAAACTCTCGTGACTCACCTCTCTTGGTGTGTGAACTTGACTCGCGCGTGATCTTCATGCCATGGTGGTCTGCCTCCACCATGGTGTTGGTTTTTGCGCATCCCTCATTGTGCTCTGTTGTGTCCTCCCGGCTTGTGTACATCGGCGTGCAGATGACTGACGGCGAGACTCGACGTTGACGGAGCGTCATCCGGTGGAGCCGACGCACGCGGAGGTCTACTCGCAGTTCGCTGGAGCCTCCTCTCTCCGGCGACGTGCTCAGCTCCATCAGCAGGCCTCCTCGGTAGTCGTGCCGCCGGCGGTCACCGCCACCGCAAAGTGCTGTCTGCATGCGTCCAGCGCGTCCCGTCGCGTCTGCGTCGTCATGCTCTGCCTAGGGTCCGTGTTGCGTGCTGCATGGTCCTGTTCGGCGTCACAGACCACCGTAGGCACTGCCTGGGTTCGGGCAGCCATAACTCTCTGCTACTATTTTTCTAGATGATTCTGACCGCACGACTGCGTTCGCAGCGTCGGTATTTTGGTATGGTCCAGTTTTCAGGCAAAACGGACAATGCCCGGGTTTTGGGCTGTCGGGCGTCTGGCAGGGCTCACCGAGAAAACCCTGCCTGCCAGAAAATAGGCCCACAGCTATTTTCTGATTGGCTTGTTAGTTGAGTAACAACTTCTACACTAGTGGGGGGGGCCTACAACTTGGAGGGGTCTCCCATTGTTGTTCATTCTTCATTCCTAATCAGTTACTATCAGTTTTCAGCTGCTTTCTGGCGCTAACTCTGGCGCGCGCGTTTCTGCGTAACAAACCCAGAGCTTCCAGACTTAGACTCTAGAGCAGCAGACTGAGGGGGCAGCTGACTTAAGCAACGAGCGTGGAAGCCCGCACGCTGCATCAACAACGCTGCTGCCCCAACCTGCTGCATAGCTTTTCCATTTTGGTATCAGAGCCAGAGCGTAGCAGCAGCAGCAGAAGACTGGCGAACAGGTGCCAGACAACGCCGGCGGACCCCCATACGCGCCAATGCAGGGGAAATGCTGCCGGATTTTTTCCGACAGCATTGACCCTCCTGGTGGCGGCGTCAGATTTTTTCCCACGGCCGCTGGGCCAGGGGAAATGCTGCCGAAATCTTTTCGGTAGCACTGACCCCCACGCGTGACGCAAGGAGGTCAGCGGCAGGCGGCGTCTGACGTCTGCGGGCGACGACGCAAGCGGCAACGTCACCCAGGTGCAGTGACTGGCACCACCACCAGCAGCAGTCAGAAGCAGCAGCTCGCAGTAGCCCGCAGCAGCAGCTCGCAGCAGCAGGAGTAGCAGCAGCAGTAGCAGCAGCCCGCAGCAGCAGCAGCTCGCAGCAGCAGCAGCGCGCAGTAGGAGCAGCGTGCAGCAGCAGCAGCAGCCCGCAGCAGCAGCCCGCAGCGGTAGCAGGCAGCAGGCGTAGCACGCAGCAGCTGGAGCAACAGCAGCGGGCTGCAGCAGCTGCTGCAGCGAGCTGCAGCAGCCGCCAGCTGCAACAGCAGCAGCAGCGAGCAGCAGCTGGGAGCTGCCAGCGGCGGCTGCTGATGCTCGCTGCTCGCAGCGAGCGAGCAGCGAGCAGCAGCCCGCTGCTGCCAGCGAGCAGCAGCTCGCTGCTGCCAGGCGAGCAGCAGCCCGCTGCTCGCAGCAGACAACGGGGTGCTGCCCGCTGTGACAAGGAAAAAAAAACAAAAAAATACAACAAAAAAAAAATCCCCCACCCCCGCAGCTCGTTGCAGCAGCCTGCAGCTGCAGCGAGCAGCTTCTGTAGCACGTAGCAGCTGCAGCAATGCTCAGCAGCAGCAGCGAGCTGCAGCAGCCACAGCAGCTACTGCAGCTCGCAGCACCAGCAGCTACAGCTGCAACTGCAGCAGCAACAGCAACAGCAGCAGCAGCTGCAACAACAGCAGTAGCAACAGCAGCAGCAGCTGCAGTAGCAGCAGCAGCAGCAGTAGCAGTAGTAGCAGCGGCTGCAGCAGCATCAGCACCAACAGCAGCAGCGGCGGCCCCAACATTCGCCGCTGCAAACGTCAGCACCCCTCTGCTGATGTCACTGTTGACGTCACTGCAGACGTCATCAACACAAAAAAAAGAGGAAAGAGGGGGAAAAAGGGAAAGGGGGAAGGCCAAAGGGGTGGGTAGACTCCCCACTCCCCCAACCTCCTGCTGACATCAGCAACACAAAGACAAAGAAAAAACAAGGGACACTAAGTCATGGCTGGTAGTCCCGGCGAGGAGGGGTCCTCCTCTGATGGGGGGACCCCTACCCCTCCTTTCTTACAACGATTGCTGCAGCAACAGCAGCAGCACCCGCCGCCACTGCAGCAGCAGCAACCGCCGCCGCCGCAGGAGCAGTAGCTGCCGCCGCCGCCGCCGCAGCAGGAGCAACCGCCACCGCCACGGCAACAGCAGCTGCCGCCGCCGCACCAGCAGCAGCCGAATCAGCAGCACCAGCAGCCGCCGCCATTGCAGCAGCAGCAGCCGCCGCCTCTACAGCAGCAGCCGCCACCGCTGCAGCAACAGCAGCCGTCGCCCATACAGCAGCAGCCACCGCCGCTGCAGTAGCAGCAGCCGCCGCCCCTACAGCAGTAGCAGCAGCAGCAGCCCACTGGTAATGTTGGCGGCACCCCTGACCCACTTGCTGCTCTTCAGCAACAACTCGCCGCCTTGACACAGCAGCTTGCGGTGCTACAGCGAGTCGCCTCCCAAACCGCCACCAGCCCGCTGCCGTCGTTCATCCCTCCAGGGCACGCTAGCCCCGCTGTGTCCGCCGCCACGTACTACTTAACACAGCAGCAGACTCAGCGCCAACGGCAGACAGTGACCTCCGTCCTTGGCCCCACTCTGGGTGCCGGCCGTAGGCAGAAGGACTTTGAGACACCGCCGCCGCTGCTTCAGGCCGGCGAGCAGTTCCGGAGCTGGGAGCTCAGCTTCAGGATCTGGGCGCAGGGTGAGGGTCTGTGGGCCTACTACACCCTCCCTTATGACTCCACCCAGGCCGATCAGCTATATGATGCTGGTCGCGCCGTCCGCGCCCTTGTACCAGTCGCCCCTCCAGCTTCCCGCCTTGCCCTGGAGCCCTTCCTCGGCGACTTCACCGCTGGCGACATCCCAGACCCGGCAGCCGCATGGCACGTCCTCACCAGACCCCATCGCCTGTCCAGCGACGCTGAGATCAGCCGTCTGCTCCGGGAGTTCAACTCCCTGCACATGGGGGAGNACACCGCCGCCGCCGCTTCAGGCCGGCGAGCAGTTCCGGAGCTGGGAGCTCAGCTTCCGGATCTGGGCGCAGGGTGAGGGTCTGTGGGCCTACTACACCCTCCCTTACGACTCCACCCAGGCCGATCAGCTATATGACGCTGGTCGCGCCGTCCGCGCCCTTGTACCAGTCGCCCCTCCAGCTTCCCGCCTTGCCCTGGAGCCCTTCCTCGGCGACTTCACCGCTGGCGACATCCCAGACCCGGCAGCCGCATGGCACGTCCTCACCAGACCCCATCGCCTGTCCAGCGACGCTGAGATCAGCCGTCTGCTCCGGGAGTTCAACTCCCTGCGCATGGGGGAGGCCGAGATGGTCACTGCCTACTGGCAGCGGGCGGAGGACATCCTCCGTCGACTCGGCAAATCGGCTCCGCCTCCTCTTTCCACGCTCCTCACCATCAAGCGTGGCGCCACCAGCGCATACACGGACGTCTTCTTCCACTACCCTTAGGACGTACTCACCACCATGGAGGCCCAGGGAACTCTCATGCCCTGGGCATATGAGCTCTTCCTCCGCATTGAGGAAGCTCGCCAAGAGTCCCAGCTCCATCGCGCGGAGGCCCTTGCATCCCCTGCTGTTGCCGCCCCTGCCGTTGCCTCCGTGGCCGTTGCCTCCCTCGTCGCAGCTACCCCATCGCCCTCAGGGAAGAAGAAGAAAAGCCGGAACAAGAAGGGCAAGGGTCCATCGCAACAGCAGCAGCAGCATTCATCGACCGGTTCCAGCGGTAGTGACTCGGTCTGCCACAACTGTGGCCAGCCTGGGCACGGGTGGTACACGTGCCCTCTCCCGACGGACGAGGCCCGCGTCATCGCCACCATGCAACGCCAGCGGGAGCGCCGCCTCGCCTCTGCCGTCGTCGCTGCTGCCGGTCCTACCACTCCGACCTCGTCCAGCACCTCTGCCACTCCGACAGCTCCGGCTGTCCTGCAGACACCCGCGCCGCAGCAGTACTACCCGCAGCAATACTACCCTCAGCCGTCGGCACCTCCGTTTCCTTTGCCGGCTCAGTCCCCCTACTACGCGGGCTCCGGCACCGTCACTCTGCATTCCGTCTACACTCCTGGGCCGTCATCCCGAGAGCGTCAGCTGGAGCAGTTCATCGCGCTCCAGCTTGGCCTCCCTCGCCCTCCTCCCCAGGGAAGTGTGAGTTGCGTCACCTCCTGCCCTCCGGCCCATCCCTGCATGACTGAGACTGAGCTGCGGTCGTGTCCCGTTTCCTCGTCCGTCTCGTCGTCTCCCGTGATCTCATCCACCCCATTCCTTGATGATATTGCATGGCTTGACGACTGGCAGTCTCGTTTCGCGCCTCCTTCCACCGTGTCCGCGTCCCTCGCTTGCTGCCATGTGACCGTGACTGATCTGGCGACCCCTGTCCAGGGCCCTGCTGAGACCTGGATCATCGACTCCGGGGCCACGCATCACATGACGGCCTCTCGCGAGACCTTCAGTATGCTCGGTCCCGTCGGCGATGTCTCCGGTGTCCGGACGGGCTCCGGACAGGTGTTGCCTGTCAATGGGGTAGGCGTCGTTCGTTTCCGTGGTCCGGCCGGTGACGTCTTTCTGACCGATGTTCTCTTCGTCCCTGGTCTCGAGCTCAGCCTCCTGTCCGTGACTGCCCTTGACCGCATGAGCATGGACGTTGTGCACTCACGTGGTTTCGGCACTGTGTCGTTGCGTCCGTCGTGTCTTGTTGTACTGCACGCCACCGCCTGTGGCAACTTGTGGCACATTCCCCGCCTCTCTTCCTCCCCCCCCGTCTCCTCCTCGTCGGCTGCGACCGGTCATGTGTTCATTACCAGTACGCTTTCTCCTCAGCACACCCGCTTCTTGCACCGCCGCCTTTGCCACGTCCACTCTGCCGCAGTAAAAAGCATGCTCCGCACCCAGCCGGCCAAGGGTCTTGATCCGGAGACTTTCCCTCTCCCGTGCAGCACTGAGTGCATTGACTGCACTCAGGGGAAGATGCACTGGTCCACGTACCCCCTATCTTCCTCTCGGGCATCCGGCCCCCTTGACCTTGTCCACTCGGACGTCATGGGCCCTCTCCCCACCGAGTCCGTCGGTGAGCATGGCCGCTATGTCCTCACTCAGACGGACGACTACTCTCGCTACCGTTGGGTCTTCTGCCTTCGGTAGAAGAGCGATGTCGCCCGAACCATTCAGGACTGGCTTGTCCTCGCGGAGCGCGAGTGTGGCCGCCCCCTTCGCCGCTTTTGCTCCGATCGCGGTGGCGAGTACCTGGGTGAGACCACGACCTTTCTCGCCTCCCGCGGTATCCGCCATGAGACGTCAGCGCCCTACACACCTGCCCAGAACGGCGTCTCCGAGCGGTGGAACCGTACCATGGCCGACGTCGTCCGCACCATGCGGGTCGAGTCCGGTCACTCCGATGGCTTCTACTTTGAGGCCATGGCCTACATGACCTGGGTCTGGAACCGGGTTCCCCACGGTCCCCTTCCCCGCCAGTCCACGCCCTATCAGCACTGGTGCGGTCGGCGTGCTGACCTCCGCCCGGCTCGCGTCTGGGGCTGCGTAGCTATTGTGTGGCTGCCCGTCCAACAGCAGGGTGGCAAGCTCGCCCCCCACGGACGCCCCTGCACCTTTCTCGGCGTGTCTCGTCAGTCCAAGGCCTGGCACTTCTGGGACCCATCCCGACACTGCATCGTCGAGTCCCGCAATGCCCTCTTCTTTGAGGACCTGTTTCCCCGCGACCTCATCCGCTCCGGCTCGTCCGTGTCCCTCCCGTCGCGTGGGGGAGTCGTGAGTCCGTCCTCCGTCCTGTCGCTTCCGGGTGACACATCACTCCGTCCCTCTGAGCCGGTAGCCCCGGTCGCGTCTACTGGTCCCTCCAGGCCGGCAGACCCAGTCGCGTCCGCTGGCCCCTCCGGGCCGGTAGCCCCGGACGCGTCCGCTGGCCCCTCCGAGCCAGCTGCCCCAGTGGCGTCTACTGGCCCCTCCGGGCCAGCAGCCCTAGTCGCGTCCGCTGGTCCCTCCGGGCCAGCAGCCCCAGTCGCTTCTGATGGCCCCTCCGGGCCGACGGCCCCAGTCGCGTCCGCTGGCCCCTCCGGGCCAGCAGCCCCAGTCGCATCCGCTCGCCCCTCCGGGCCAGCAGCCCCAGTCGCGTCTGCTCGCCCTTCCGGGCTAGCAGCCCCAGCTGTGTCCGCTGGCCCCTCTGGCCTAGCAGCGCCTGTCGCGTCTGCTGGCTCCTCCGGACCAGTAGCCCCGTCCGCCTCCGTCGGCCCGTCGGACTCAGCACCATCTTCTGCCCGACCGCGCTACACACGTGGCCCAGGCGGCAGCCTCCGACCTCGACCGACAGTGAGCGCGCAGACCATCGCTCCCCGTCCCGTGGCGCCTCGACCCCCTGTGGCTCCACGTGTCTCCTCCACTCCCACGGTCGTGAGTGGGGACCCTGGCACAAAGGCTCTCGGCCTGACCACTTCTGCCATCATCGCAGACCTTCACCCGGGCTCTGCATTGGGTTACGCCATGCTTCATCATGAGCATCGGCATGCTGTTGTGGCTACACTCGCACGCATCCCACCTGGGGCTCGTGATGCACACGCCCTCTCTGTCCGGTCCACAGCGCGCCCAGAGGACCCTTCCACCCTACGCGAGGCTCGAGCCTCCCCTGAGGCCGCACATTGGGATGCTGCCTGTGCCGAGGAGCTCGCTGCTATCCAACAGCACCACGTGTATGACCTCGTCGACCTCCCTCCAGGTCGGAAGGCCATTGGTGCCAAGTGGGTCTTTCGACGTAAGTGGAAGCCTGACGGATCCTTGGACAAGTACAAGGCTCGTCTCACAGCAAAGGGGTTTGCTCAGGTCCCTGGGGTCGATTACGACCAGATCTTCACCCCAGTTGGCCGGTTCTCCACTAGCCGGGCACTGTTCAGCTTGGTTGCCCAGCACGGGTGGGGGCTGCATCAGATGGACGTGAGCAACGCATTCCTCCATGGCTCACTGGAGGGTGAGCTCTACATGACGCAGCCCCCAGGCTTTGACGACGGCACTGGGAGAGTTTGGCGGCTGCGGAAGGCCCTCTATGGCCTGAAGCAGTCACCTCGGTGCTGGAACCAGGAAATCAGCAGTACGCTTCTCCGTGGCGGCCTCCAGCGCAGCACCGTTGACCCCGCACTGTTCGTCAGCCCGCGAGGTCAGACCTTCGCCGCGGTTCTGGTCTACGTCGACGATCTCCTCATTCCGTCGCCAGACGCGGCAGCCATCCAGCGCGTCAAGGACCTGCTGCACGCCGCCTACCAGATGAAGGATCACGGGTCTGCCCGAGTCTTCCTGGGCATGGAGCTCGAGCATGATCGCTCCCAGGGCATCCTGCACGTCCACCAGGCTGCCTATGTGCAGACCCTGTCCACTCGCTTCGCCAAGGACTTGCCCCTCGTGCCTAGCGCATCCTCACCCATGTCACCCGATGGCCAGGTGAAGTTGAAGAGTCATGACCCAGCTGTTGTGGGGGAGCCCGTTGATGTGACCACGTATCTGCGGGTCATCGGGTCACTGATGTTCCTGGCGACGACGACGCGTCCAGACATTGCGTTCGCCGTTAACCTCCTGGCCCAGTTCTCTCAGGAGCCGCGTCACCTCCACTTTGAGGCCGCGATCCGAGTACTGCGCTATGTCGTCTCGACCCCTCGGCGAGGCCTCATGTTCCGCCGTCAGCCGTCCGTCGTCGCAGTGGGCTAGACCGACAGTGACTGGGCCGGCAGTCCAGACGGTAAGAGTCGCACTGGCTGGATCTTTCTGGTCGGGGGCACAGCTGTGTCCTGACGCAGTGGCAAGCAGGGGTGCATTGCACGCAGCACTGCTGAGGCTGAGTACGTGGCCCTTGGCTCAGGCGCGTGTGAGAGTGTGTGGTTGCGTCTTCTGCTGTCCGAGTTGCGTCAGTCTGTCGCATCCATCACCTTGCATTGTGACAATGAGAGTGCCATGGCCATCGCCAACAATGACGGTGTGCATCACACACGCACAAAGCACATCAATGTTGAGTATCACTATGTACGTTCGTTGTTGCATGACGGCAGCATCAGCATCGTATGGGTTGAGACAGCACGACAGCTGGCTGACTTCCTGACCAAGGCACTGAAGAGGGACTCGTTCAAGAAGGCTGTGAGTTCAGTCGGCGTGCGTCCGTGAGTCGTCCTCTTTGTCTCTGCCTGCGTCTCTGCGTACCTTGGGGGAGTCTGGATGTTGATCGTCTCTCTGCCCGCCCATGTACACTACGCATGTGAGTCATGGGGGAGTGTTGATTTTTGCGTATCCCTCATTGTGCTCTGTTGTGTCCTCCCGGCTTGTGTACATCGGCGTGCAGATGACTGACGGCGAGACTCGACGTTGACGGAGCGTCATCCGGTGGAGCCGACGCACGCGGAGGTCTACTCGCAGTTTGCTGGAGCCTCCTCTCTCCGGCGACGTGCTCAGCTCCATTGGCAGGCCTCCTCGGCAGTCGTGCCGCCGGCGGTCACCGCCACCGCAAAGTGTTGTCTGCATGCGTCCAGCGCGTCCCGTCGCGTCTGCGTCGTCATGCTCTGCCTAGGGTCCGTGTTACGTGCTGCATGGTCCTGTTCGGCGTCACAGACCACCGTGGGCACTGCCTTGGTTAGGGCAGCCATAACTCTCTGCTACTATTTTTCTAGATGATTCTGACCGCACGACTGCGTTCGCAGCGTCGGTATTATGGTATGGTCCAGTTTTCATGCAAAACGGACGACACCCGGGTTTTGGCCTGTCGGGCGTCTGGCAGGGCTCACCGAGAAAACCCTGCCTGCCAGAAAATAGGTCCACAGCTATTTTCTGATTGGCTGGTTAGTTGAGTAACAACTTCTACACTAGTGGGGGGGGCCTACAACTTGGAGGGGTCTCCCATTGTTGTTCATTCTTCATTCCTAATCAGTTACTATCAGTTTTCAGCTGCTTTCTGGCGCTAACTCTGGCGCGCGCGTTTCTGAGTAACAAACCCAGAGCTTCCAGACTTAGACTCTAGAGCAGCAGACTGAGGGGGCAGCTGACTTAAGCAACGAGCGTGGAAGCCCGCACGCTGCATCAACAATGCTGCTGCCCCAACCTGCTGCATAGCTTTTCCATTTCATGGTTCTTCCATCATCTCTTCCCTTGTCATGTCTCTCACTACATCTAATCAGCCTCTGGTATCAGAGCAGTAGTGAGAGAGTGATCCACGTTCAAGCTTGGATCCACGTAGATATTTAGGCTAGACATATTGTGAAGAAATAAAGTAGGCAGTAGATGTAAGTCAATCCTAAACTCGGCAGAAACTCGGATATACATGAAAAGGACAGACAGACTAGATGCCCACCGCATCCAAATCTTAAGCTGGCGTGCCCGCACATATTAAATTTGGAGCGGCATGCCCAATACGTTTTAGTTTTAACGCTGCTATATCCACAGGTTAAAAAAAAAGAGCAAGAACGTATCCAAAATAATCGCGCGAACGATATATCGTCGCTGCATGAAATGCAGCATCAGTATGCTGATGTCATCATGCTCCTCGAAAATTTACAAACCCCTCTTTTGAGGTGTTTTTCATTGTTTGAGGGAGGGGTTTGTGTGGGTTTTCCGTAGGAGGTCCGAGAAACCCTATACGTTGAAAGGGAATTTGTTGGGATCGGCTACCGCGGGGCCCAGAAGATGCGCGCACAGAAAATAAAACCCTTCACCCCGAATGTAATTAGGGGTCGGGTTTGAAATCATTTTTTACGCGGACCGAGGGTGGTTTGTGTGCCGTGAAAAAGAGTTGAATTTTTTTTAAGGATAAATTTGTCATAGGTGCCTTGTTCGACACCCGTCTTGACGCGGGCTGCCTTCCGTCGGAAGTCGTAGCTAGATGATGCCTTCGCCCTTCCTAGTCAGTCGGAGGGGCCTGTCTTGGGAGCGCCATTCCATTGGATGCCCGTCTGAGGGAAAAAATGTATATGTTGAACGCCGTCAAATTCACGCATGGATCGAAACCGACGGATGGACGAATACTCTTCTGTTCGATTTCGACAGCTCCGGTGAAATGGGACAAAAATGTTCCAAATACACCGACGAATCAGGATGTCAGCACATGCATCTTAGACCAATGAGAGTGGCCTCAGAGTCCGCACGATCCGTGGGTTGGATGTTTCTCGCTGTCCGAAAATTTTTGGGTACTGTTCGTCGGTGCCTGTGAATTGGATTCTGTTTGTTTGAATCGAAGAAAAATATGGTGTGTGTACGAGAATCTTCGTCAACCTGCTGAGAAATAAAAAAGGTCCCCATCGATTAGGGTCGCTGTCTACTCGGTCGCTCGAACAGTACATGCGAGACTGGTTTCTAACGATGGCAGGTCGTCGCTTATGTGCGGCTTGAAAATAGGCATAAACTAGACATAAAAGTCCGAAGTCGACATTTGTAATATACTGACAAGCGAAACAGGCACCTACCATCGTCGCGATGTGGACCCGTCACCTCGCGTCTATGCGAGTCGCAAACCAAGCAGTTCGCATATAGTTGCCCTTTTTTAAAAGGGCATTTTCGCTCGATCGCGATGGAGCGATGATTCTTATTTTCATTTTTTTCAATGCACAAACCCCATATTGCAATGTACGGTTTTATGTTGTGCACAGGTTCCGCCCGCGTAAAACAAAAAAAAACCTATATCGTAATAGGGGGTTTGCGCGTTGAAAATTAAACAAATAAGGGTCATCTCCCCATTGCGATCTCGCGAGGGAGTGACGGTCGCGATCGAGCGACAGTGACATGACCCTTGTCTCCATGCTCGATCTGCGAAGCATGATGCTGATTGAGCATGAAGAGCGAGGGTCGGATACCTTGTTCTTTTTGGGTTACGAAGTACCCCTTGTAATCAAAAAGTGCGGAAAATCTCAGAAATTTTTTTGGCATAGTTTTCCCTCCTTGATGTTTCTCATATCATTCAAGTTGGCAATGTTGTCCTAGGCGCTTTCACTCATGGCAAGGGCCAGGGTTAAGGAAAGGGTCACCCCAGACACCTTGCAAGAGTGAGCAATCCTCAGGTCGCCAATATGTTGAGTAATTTGTGCATAAGTTGCTTTGTAGTTTTTTCATTTTGCACTCATGTGCGTGTGGCTTGATAGGCAAATGAGATAGATCGATGGAGAGAGCAGACAAGGCAAAAGGGAAAACATGCCATAAGAGGAGGGAAGGAAGGGTCATGTCCATCTCCTAGGCATATAGAGTACCAACGTATAAAAAAACCAAAGGTCTAATCTGACTATAAAAAATGCTGGCTGCAATGGATGCGCGATCTTCTGTCTCTCCTCGTGAAAAAAGATGGTTTGAATGATTTCCTGCAAATACGAAAAAGAGAAGATCCTTGTTAGAACAGAGATCCACGTGTATCTTGGAAAACAAAGAGGAAAGAAAACAAGAGCAATTTTCAATGCACAGATGTGGGAAACATTGTTCAGTCACAGGGATAGAGTGGTGTGAGAATGTGACAGTGTGTGTATCTGAGAAGGTGTAAGAGGGCGAGAGGGTGAGAGGGCGGGTGTATAAATGTGAAAGTGTGTAAGGGTGCAAAAGTGTAAAGAGGGTACATTGTGTAAAGAGTGAAAGTGTCTGAACAGCATAGGGATGTAGGAGTGTGAGAGTGTAGGAGTGTAAGATTGAAAGAGTGCAAGTGCGAGTGCAAGTCTGTGATTGAGTGAGTGTCTCAGTGGATGTTGGAGTGTGTGACTGATTGTGTGAGGGTGACAGTGATTGTAAGTGTGAATGTGAGTGTGAGTGTCAGCATAAGCGTGAGTGTGCGAGAGAGAGAGAGAGAGAGAGAGAGAG